>JAKSZP010010928.1:0-81449 GCA_022478985.1 Massospora cicadina | reverse complement strand
AGTTTATTCATGTCGCCGTCTTTTCATTGGCTTTGGTTATTATTATTTAATTATTTATCACCTTGATTCAAGGTGATCTAAAACCCTTTTGTCAGATGTCAACATCACCTTATCGCGCTATTTTGAAGGCAACCTGATAAGACCCGTTATGACCCATTATCGCCTTATCCTAAAGTGACCAATCACTTATAGCTCTGAATTATCCTCGGCGGATTCTGTCCATTGATCCTTTGGTGGAATTCCTCCAATGATCCGCGAGGTCATAATAGTGGCTTGTCATCCAGTCATAAAAATTCTTGACAGGGGTGATGAAGACGATAGTCATTACATTTTGGAGCCCCTAAGTTCTGTGGAGGTACCTGATCAATTGAACCCAGAGAGAGTGAATTGTGCTAAGATCCCTTGTCAAACTTATCTGCGGCAGGTGATAAGGGGTCTTGAGATTATTGACACTGCCAGTGAAGCTGACCAGTTCATTGCCACATGTCTCCAATCTATGACATGCATTCATACCCTGCAGACTATCCAGCTGAAATACTCTGAAATGCCAAACGACTTGCCTTCACTCTTCATCTAAAAGAGGTTCTCGCTCTTCCCCTCTCATTAGGTGGTGCTTTAACTAAAGTGGAGGTCGTTGTTAATGGTGTGAGGGTTAAAGCTATCCTTGATACTGTGTCCCTGGTGAACGTTGTGTCATCCAAGATTATTAAGAAAAATAAGCTGGCTCCTGACTTTAACTACACCCAAGAGTTTTGAACTGCAGGTCCAAACAATAACGCGCCATTGGGGCGTACTCTTCCCTGCCCATTCTTTTTGGGAAGCTTCTCTTGGAGGATCCGGCAGTGGCTTTGACTAAGAATACCTATGATTTAATCATTTGAACCCAGTTCATACTGGAATATGAAGGTTTATTAACATGAAGCATGGCTATCTCTTCTTGCTCAACTACGGGGTTCCATTGATTCTGACCAAAGAAGAGCTTAAAAAAGAGACTATGCTTGCACCGTTGGGTTTTCCTCTTCCGCCTTTACATTACATTACACCATGGCAGGACGGTATACAAAAATGTTGCCTCCATCATGGACGCCTTGAGGGTACCTGTTCTATGCTTCAAAAGAGGTTGTAATTAAAGAGGGTGAACAAAGGGTAGTTGATACTAAGATTATTTTACAAATCCCTAATAATTTCTTAATTCACTTAAAGACCATTTATGGAGTTAGTCATTTGGAGCCCAGAGTTTTGACAGGTGTACTTGACCCTGCCTATCAACGACCTATATAGCTTTTTCTAGGAAAGCTTACCAAGAAGGATATAGTTGTAAAAAGGCATCAAGAGATTTGAAGGGATATGTTCCTCTTTGAGGAAATTGAGCAAGTTCACTGTATTGGATCTATGGCGGATATGGAGTTACCCGCCGACCAATCCTTATGTACCCTACCCTATGTTCAAATCTTCAACGAACTAACCCAAAATGAGATTAATAATGTCCACACCTTACTAGATTCCTATAGCGACATCTTCTTTACCTCTGACACTGACTATGGGCACATGAAGGGTTGGACTCACACCATTGACGTTGGTGATGCTTGGTCCATCTGCTCCAAACTGTACTGTAAATCCAAAATTGAGGAGCTATAGATGTGGACGGAGCTCAAACAGCTGTTGGACACTGGGTTGTTGATACCTTCCCACAGCCTTTGGTCATCCCCACTCCTATTGATAAACAAGAAAGTGGAGGTCATCAGGTAGTGATGGTCTACCTTAAGCTGAATAATTTCCCAAGAAGGACAGCTACCCTGTCCCCCGCATTGATGACGCTCTGGCCCGACTCTCTTGGTCTAAATACTTCTCCACCATGGATTGGGCTAGCGGGTATTGGCAGATGGACTATTCTCCAAAGGATCAGAATAAGTGCGCCCTTATCTGCAGTGAGGGTTTGTTCCAACCCACTCAGTTACCTCAGGGGTTGTGCAATGCGCCTGCTATCTTTCAGCAGCAATGGATCATATACTCCAGGACCTTAAGCTGAGTTTTGGGATCGTCTACCTTGATGACATCACAGTCTTCTCCAAGACATTCAACGAGAATCTCACAAACCTAAAGAAGGTGTTTCAACGTTTGTGGGACTCTAACATAAAGCTGAAGCCCTCTAAATGTATTTTTTTCCAAAAGGAGTTGCATTTCCTCAGGCGCGCCATATCCCAAGATGGGATACAACCTCTGCAAGATATAGTCGAAGCAATATCTAAGATGCTCACTCCCAAAACCCTTCATTACATACAGGTATCCTTAGGCATGATGGGATATTACCATCAGTTCGCTCCTAAGTTCACACAGCTTAGTGAGCCCCTTGTAGGTCTTTTAGCCAAGAACACCCCCTTCTATTGGGGCGCTGAACAACAGGCTGCCTTCGAGACTCTAAAGGCCTTATTGCAAAAAAGGCCCATAATACGTCACTCTGACTATGACAAGCCTTTTATGTTGTTTATGGATGCCTCCTATTACGCTGTTAGCGCTATCTTGGCCCAGCTGGATGAAAATGGAATTTATTATCCCGTATTTAAATTCAGCAAGATGCTCTCAGTAGCTGAGCGAAACTATAGAGTCACTGAAAAGGAGTGACTTGCTGTTTTACTTGCGGTCAGCTACTATTGCTCTTTTCTTTATGGGACATCTTTCAAAGTAATAAGTGCCCACGCCTCATTGAAGTGTTTACAGAATATGAAAGATCCCATGGGGCGGTTGGCTCGCTGGGCACTTAAGCTTCAGCATTATGATATGACCATTGAGCACTGATCTGGGACACGCCTTATGAATGTTGATGGGCTGATGCAGCTGCCTGTACTTTACCTTGACAATAGTGAAGCTGAGTGGTTGCATGACCTCCTAATGACTCCTGACGCATGGATGTTGAAGATGAACTAATACAGAAGATGATCACTCATCACTCCTGCAACAAAAAAGTAGAGAATAGGAAATTATATAAGGAAGGAGGAGTAAATTCTTTGCCCTATCTCTGGCCATCTGAGCGAGCCCCTGCCATCTTAGAGTCTCACACTACCTTAGGCATGGCGGAGTGCGCAAAACCTTTGAGTGGATAAAAGAGAGGTACTATTGGGAGGGCATCATGGAGACAATAATTGAAGTCTTAGATGCATGCCTGACCTGTAAGAAGCAAACCAGATTCAAGACCTGATACCAGTATTAACCTACAACGCCCCACCAACCCTTCCACACCATAAGTTTGGACGTGATAGGTCCTCTCCTTCAAACTACAGGTTGAAACCGCTATATCTTGGTTCTATTGATCGTTTTGCCAAGTAGGTTAAAGCTGTTGCTCTCCTCGCTCAGACTGCTAAAGCTACGGCTTCCTTCTTACGCCAGTACATCTTCACCTGGAATAGGTTCTCCCAGGTCCTCCTATGTGACAATGAGAAAACCTTTACTTCCCAAGTGGTAAAGCTCCTCGCCACTTCTATGGGAGCTCAACAACTCTTCTCAGCCCCCAAAAACCCATCCACAAATAGCGCGGTAGAAAAGGTTAACGGAACTCTGGTCTCAATACTCTGCAAAATGGCCACTTCAGACCCTCTCGATTGGGATCTTTATTTGCCTAGTGCACTCATGGCCTACCGTGTTAGCTACCATGGCATCCTCAAGAAGCCCCCTTTCCATGTGTTATATGCATGAGAACCTGAAGTGCCAGCATTATTATCTAAGGATATTTTTTCTGATTGGACTGATCTTGAACAAACCATGAAAAAGTTGGCTCAACACATAAACACAATCAGAGGCCATGACTAATTTAGCTAAGACTGTTAGCAAAGAAGGAAAGCTGCAAATGAGCTCAGGGCCCCTCTTCCTTCATTCCAAGTATCCAACATGGTACTCTATTACCATAACTGAATCATTCCAAGAAGTGAAAAGCTCAGCTTTATCTGGGATGGGCCATTATCAGTTACCTACAAGCGGGGGGATGAGTATTCCATCGAATCCCTCTCCTCTAGACTCACCATCAACTGAGTTCATGGTTGCTTCCTTCAGCCCTATTCTCCCCCCAACATTCTTGAGGGGATAATGTCAGACTTTTGCCTCCTAGGCCTCAAAATAAGAATGATGTTGAAAGAACTCGGTTAAATAAAGGAAATATCAGACATTTAAAAGTCCGCGACAAGGAGATAAATTGATTTTAATTATAATAATGAATTAGTTGGCCAAAAGACCCTGGACAATTCACAGTGGAACCTCACAAATCAGGGTAGCACGATTTTTACTCCTCTCTGGGGCAATAAATTAATCATCAATAGTCATATTACTCTTATCACAAAGTGGACTATGGGGCATTAATCAGATGGTGTTTCCCCAACCATGCCCAGGTCCATTCCAGAATCTACACAGGGACCGCCCCATTTTATAGGCATGTTGGGAGGTCCCCCATGGTGAAAAGATTTCTCAGATAGTGATTGGATGAAATACATCAAGTTGTTACCTCTTGGGTACATTTTGGCCATTAGTGATTCCTCATCCATCGTTTCATTTTTGAGATGTGAGTTTGTCAAGTCTTGATAGGCTAAAATTGCATATTACCAAATTTGGAAACTTTTTAAGCCATACAAACGTCGAGCCTTGACGTTTTAGATATCTTTATCAATTTATTAGATAGGGACTCTCTTTTACCTCCATGCGGCATCAATAAAACTATAAAACTATAATTTTTTATCATATTTGTTTATTTTAATTATTTTTATACAAGTGGTGCGAGAGGCCCATCCTCTGATATTGTTGGATTAGATGTAAATAAGCACCAGCGAGCCTTTTACTGATCCAAAATCGAACATCATCCTTTAAAGTATATATGAGTCATCTGCGCTTCCTAGTCTCCATGTCATTCGCCAACTCTATCCCATCAGGGCAACATAATTGGCCTGCTAAGCTGCAATCACATATGGGTGACTTTGGGGCTGAGTTAGAATATGATATGATGGTTGGAGCCAGGGTGAGGATCATGGAGGAGGTTACTACTGTTTGAGACAAGACAGGTCACTCTCTGGACTTGGATCCATGGCTGGGTTGCAACTTAACATGTCAGGCAACACGTTTAATGGCCTTTAATAAACTCAAACTTAAATTAAAAGTTGCAAACATCCCTGTAGGTACGCGCCTGGTGGTGGCCCAGATTTTTGTGGTTTGTGATAGTATAATAAGTATTTATGGTCAGTGCGTACAGAGTTTTGTGAAAAGCTCCCTAAAGATGGTATATCCAGTGGTAAGTGACCATGATACTGCTACCAACTCTTTATCATAATCGCCACACCTGCTATGTGGAGGTAAACCTTTTTGAGAAGTAAACCACAGGCGCTCAGTTCCTTCATGCTCTTACAAGAATACATCTCCAACTGCAACTGCAGATGCATCACAAGCCACAATGAATGTCATGGATGAGTCAGCATGTCAAAAAACTGGTGCTGACAAGAAGATTTTCTTGATTACCTTATAAAGCTCTCTGGCAATTGTTAAGAAATTAACCAAAGGGATTTCTTTCAATTTTACTAGGACTAAGGGTGTTTATTAGTTAAGCGTATTGCTTGCTAATCTCCTAGTTTGATATTACTAAATGCTATATAAATATTAATTTGATTTAGGCTTGGTGGAATCTGCATTTGCTGCCAATTGATCATTTGAAGGTTAATTGTGTGAATTTCTGGCAGAAAGCCAATGAATCCATTGCCAAGCATCTGAATATGGTTCCACTGCTAATTCAGAGCACTGGCAACTCATGCAAAGGATGCTAAAAGTTGCATTTATTTGATTAATTTATATATGGTTGACTGGCAACTCATGCCGAGGATGGTTTGACCTAATTTTAATATTTGGTGATCAAACGAGCAGATTGTAAGGGGATTATTAGCATGAATGACTGAAGATTTATTTAAATTTTAAATTTTGTTTAAGGAAGGCCAACCATGATATGGACGCTTCCAATATGTAATATCAAGCACTAATATGCGCAAGGAGCACCCTCAGAGAAGCTAATGCTGGCTCCTGTTATCAGTGGGAACGCCAGATAAAGGAAAAGAGGTATCATTAGTAAAGCTTGCGCCACTATTGAGCACATATGAAGAAAAAAGGGTCTGAAGTGATAAACCAAACTAAAAACCAGGATGAGACCAACTATTGTTGATGGGATGGTAGATAACCAAACAACCATGCTTGAAAGTGGTCCATAAGGTGGACTAGAATTGGCAAACATCTTCCTGGAGAGTGGGAATATAGCCTGAAATGGCATCCAAGAAAACCGTGTGGATAGTCCATTTTTGCAATTGCTACCAATAAGGCTCAGAGGGAAGAATTTTATGGGAATTATAATACAAGGCGAAGATGTCCTTAGATAGGCTGAAAGAATTGTTTTTGCTTCTGGCAAAAGAGACGTTGAACGTAATGCCATATCGCTTTGGATGGAGGGCAATCTTCCAGGCGGTGGACTAAAGTCCCATATTGGTCGCAAACAACACATGAGGAGTGTGATGCATCAAATTCTTGACCGTATGGTATACCCATTTCAAGCAGCACCACACATGGGAATGAACATGCGGCTGCAAAAGAGGGTAATAAGCGTATTCCAGATGGCTTTCATGGTTTCTAGGGAGTAGGGAATGCCAAACATGTACAGATAATCCACTCTGTCCATGATAGGGGACCTCCTTGGTATCAAAATATGCAAAACGGTTTAGCCTTGTACTCCCTGTATGAAGTGGGGAGTAGGGTGACCCCTCTGAGCGGCGTGCCCACTGATGCAAATTCTCCACTCGGCGCTCCACATGGAGAGGAGAATTTGTTTGAATTGGGCGACGTCCCATGTGGGCTCACAGAAGAATAATGTGAGTCAAGATATTTTAATAAAAAATGGGGGTGGAAAGGATTGCTGAGGCCCAGGGCGCAGGAAAAATTAGAGCCAACCACGTGTGACCATTGTTGGGCTTGGAGTGTGGGGTTGGTGAGTGCAGCATTCCAGATGCCAACGTTAATTCTCGGCATAAAGGCTTGATTCCGCTAAGTCAGTTTGCACATGGTGTTAGCTACTGAGCAACCAAATCGGACAATATGATGATCACTGATTTTAATAAAACACAATAAATTATATATAATGCGAACGCCCCTATTTGACCATTATTAATATTATGCTAATTGCAGACTTATCTGCAACAACCTAATCACCAGAAAAGACCTTTTGTTAAATCCTCTGTCTTACTATTTAAATCTCAGTTCTCCAAGCTGGATGCATCCTTGGCTTGGTAGTCCTCTATTTGTTTTCTCTTTTCTAGAAGTTCTCACTTATATCAAAATTTTGGCGTAATTTCCCTTGATTTGCCAAATGGTCAACATTTTGATTAATTATTATACATATACCTTTCTATCAATCTCAAGACTCATCTTGATTCCCACTCCAATCTGCCAGTATGGGTAGCATATCGTCCAGTCATATCAACTTCCTGACATTACCCCCCTTTGACTAGACAATATGCTCTTACTGCTTATATGCTCAAAGGAGCTTTGCATGAACTCAGTTGATAATCTGACACCCGCGGGTTCCTAAATAGTGTAGACATCCATGCCAGCCTTATCGATTATCTCAAATGGCTCAGACCAGATGTTGGAGAGCTTGTTTTTCCGCCCAAATCCGTGCTGGTCATGGAATAAGACATGGTCTTCCACAGCATATAGCTGAAGTCCGCTTCATCTCTTCTGATTAGCCACCTAATTGCAAATCTTCTTGGCCAAACTGGTAGAGTAGGATTCCTTTTGTAGCTTGATCAGTGTATCCATATGAGTCTTCAAATAACGCTGAGAATCCACACCACCAGTGTCCTCTACACACGAGTTAGGCAAGGTAGGCAGAGCAGATGTCAACTATACAACAGTTGGAAAGGGCTCTTGCCAGTAGATGAATGATAGCTGATATTATACGTGAACACAGCTGTAGGTATAAGGTTACTCCATTCTGAGGGTGAATCCTTTACCAATTTATGGGGTATGTTCACTAGGGATCCGTTGACCCGTTCAACCATTCCATTTGATTCTGGATGATAGGGGGTGGTCAAAACTCCACAGATCGCCATCAACTCGTTTAACTTAGGCAGGATGTGTGAAGGGAAATTTGTTCCATTGTCCGTTAGAATGAACTGCGGACAGCCATGTCTCTGTATAACACACTCCATAATAAATTTGGCAGTGGTGACCGTTCCCAAGTCATTAATGGCCCTGGCCTCAACCCATCGAGTCAAATGATCAATGGCGATGATTATATACTTGGATTGATTAACAATAGTTGGCAGAGGTCCCACTACATCAATGGAAAAGGTGTGCCAGGCGAACTGGGGCTTAACCAGCTGGTATGTGGTCTCCTTGCAGAATGACTTTTCCACTTGACACTGATGGCAACAACTAACCATTTCCAATACATTGTAATGCATGCTCTCCCAGTAGTAACGGGGTCATAAAATCTCCAACGTTTTCCGCAATCCTCCATTTCCTCTATTCCTGATGAGCATCCATAAAATATATGAGTATAGCTGAAGGTTTAGGGAAACTCAGCGTTGAGTCTCCAATCTGCTTATATAGTTCACCCTCACATTGAAAAACATCCTGCCTGAGCCCATCTAATACATTAATCACCTGTGGCAGCTCATCAAGGTATTTGTTCACCACCATCTTCTCATACATCATGTCAGCTAAATCTACCATGATGGCAATCATTGGCAGTTGGGAGAGACAATCCACATTTTGATGTTTTGCTCCCAGATGGTATATAATCTTGAAACTGTATGCCTAGAGATTTAGTGACCAACTCGCGAGCCAATCTTCTAGTTCATGCAGATTTTGCAGCCAAAGCAAGGAAGTATAACCCTTCACTACTTAGATTCTTACCCCATGTAGATATAACCAAAACTGTTTGTAAGCGTGAATCACCACCAAACACTCCCACTTGGTCACGGTGTAGTTTTGTTCATGACAGTTCAAGCTTTGACTACAAAATGCAACAGGATCCTCCACGTCATCATTGTCCTTCTGTGATAATAATGCACCTATAGCGGAGAGGGATGCATCCGTTTGTACTATGAATTGTTTGTTGTAGTTGGGATTTTAAAATGGTTGCGCTTGCTAATGCAGTTCACAACACATTGAAAGCGTTCTGAAATTGTTCCATCCATTTAAAAGAGGGATTTTTCTTTTAACAAATCGAAAAGTGGGGCCCCAATGCAACTGAAGTTGGAAATGAACCATTGGTAGTACCTGACCATCCCCAGAAACACTTGAACATCCCGCTTATTACCTGATCAAGTCATCTTGCTTATTAGTTCCAACTTTGCCACTGAAGTTTAAGCCCATTTGAATCCACTACAAACCTAAGGTAATCTAATAGGTCTTTAAAAGAATGACACTTCCAAGGTTTAATTTTTATATTAGCTGTATTGAGGCAATGGAACACTTGATTCAAGTGGGCAAGGTGCTCTGTAAACGTCCGTAAGAACACATTGAGATCATCAAGGTAAACTAAGACACATGACAGCTTCAAGTCACCTAAAATTGTATCCATGGCATGCTGGAACGTAGCCAGGGCGTTGCACACCCCTTGTGGCATGCAAGTCAGCTGGAATAACCCTTTCCAAAGTGATGATAGCACATTTCTTCTATTACAATGATGGCAAATCGATCTGCCAAAACCCTGAGATCAGATCCATGGCGGAAAATTATTTCGCCCCAACCCAATCGGTCTAATGCATCATCAATCTGAAGAAGAGGGTATGAATCCTTTTTGTTAAACTATTGAGCTTGTGATAGTCAATAGCCACCCAATTTGTGCCATCTTTTTTCTTTACAATGAGCACCAGCAATGCCCACAGACTGTTTGATGGCTCTAGCATCCCTTGCACGATAAGTCTATCCACCTCATCTGAGGCAACCTCTTCCACAGCCTTTGATTGTCTAATAGGTTGTGATTGAATGGGAGGGTTGTTGGACATTCTCCTTTCTCATGTAAGAAAAAGAATGTTGGAAGTATTAGTGCTCCCAAATCTGCTACTATGATTGGCCCATCACCTGCCCAATCTTCTAATAATATTGTGGATATCAACGCTATGAGTACCCACAGCAAAAAGACCTTAGTGGATTCTTGGTGGAATCCTAACAACCGGAAAAATACAATTTATCATAAAAATTGGCTTAAAAAGGTAATAATTAATAATAGGATTACTCTGACTCCTCAGTCAAATTTGAGGAGTATAATGTCGCACAGATCTGAACCTCCACAAGGCAAGAAGATTTTACACTTTGATGATTGGGTGTGAGTTAACCAATCATTACCATCTGAGTCTAACCACCGCTAAGATGTGAAGATTTTACTCGAGGATGATAGGGTAAAAATTAGCCAATCATTACCATCTGAGTCTGACCATCGCCGAGGTGAAAAGATTTTACTTGCTGGTGATTGGATACAATTCATCAAATTGTTACAGCATGGGTCATTTTGCCTCCAAAAATTTTTATCTTCGATCTGATAGGCCAAAATCCTATATTTCCTAATTTAGATAACTGAGCTTTGTATTCTTTTGCCTCAGATACCCCTGGTCTCAAAATTCAAACTAGTTTAAATAGGAACAATAGTATTGAGAAAGAGACCTTTCCTGGTTTTGCCCTTCCTGAATAATAATAAAAACATAAAAAACTTTATTAAGTGTTATTTCATACTTTTATTATAAAGTAAACATCTCACTTTAATATATTATTTGGGGCATCTATTGGTGGATCCCACAAGGGTGATCTCCCATATTTATCTGATGTACCACTCCTTGAGCGCACCCCAAATCATGATCATTATGTGCAAAAATATCCCAATACTTTTCAAATAACGCCATATCCTTATCTTGCTGTTCTGCCAATAATCCAGTAAGTGCTTCCCGCAGAACCACTGTCAATACGCCAAAAAATGAGCTTGTCAGTAGTCCAAGATCCTCCCATGAGCCAAAATTGTGAATATGGCGAACTTCCTCTTAAGAACTAAATGTAGGTAAGCCACCACTTGGTGCTACTGGATTGTTATTGTCTCCGTCTGTAAATTCGCTAGCAGCACCTTCACCTCCCCATTCCCAGGGAGCAGTAGCCCTGGAGCCACATGTGGTTCAAGTCGTGAGTGCTGGTGAGGCCCCATAATTTCCCCTATAAAGCCCTTTAGGGACATCATTTTCAAGCTCAGTTCCTACTATGCATTGATGTCCAGATGGTAGACTTAAAGATCTCGCTGCCCAAAGAGGAATCCCTTTGTACTCATAAATCTGGTTGGGAAGGGGTCTGGTTCACCGCTTCACTTTCAAAATATCAGACAGGAATCACTCTGTCGCTGTATGCTAGATTGATTTGAATAGAGCGAATCAGATCCATTGTGATTCCACAAGAGGTGAAATAAATGGGCATCTGTTGTCCCAAGATATTAAGAGTTTCATCTGCCATATTTATCACAACACCAATTTCCTCATAAATGCTGCGCCAATTAACATGTCATAGTTATTGTTTGGCAGAACCAACACTGGAGTGGAAGCCCAGACTTATCCAAATCGTAAAGGCAATGCGCTATATGCTCCTTCAGACACAGTGCTATGCATCCTCGTGGTCCCGTATACTACTCAATAGTCCACATCCAGTTTCAACAGAAGCTTAGCCACCAACCTGGTAGAAACTATGTTCTCAGGGGCCCCATGTCTATGATAGGCGAATTTCTGTGTTTTGAACAAAAATGTCACAGTAAGTGCATAACAAGTAAGAAGAACCATCAGTATATTTTGTGTACATCCAAAGGCTTTGTATTACTCAGAAAGGATGAAATTCCCCTACAACATGAGGATACTTAGTAGTGATTTTTTCAACTGACATGACTACATTAACCCCTTCTAAAGAGGCAACGTCCGCCAAGGGATCCGCGTTGCTAGTGCTGGCTTGTTCCAGGATCTGCCACGCATATGGCTTCTGCACATCCTGGTGGAGCTCAGATCTTTGAGGTGATTTTTCACTCTCTGAATTGGAAGCAGGGATATCTGATGGAAGCTGTTTTTATAGCAAATCGTCTGGCTGAGTTCCAAATCCTACACAAAGAGATGCTTGGGAATCGTTAGGGACAATTGAATTGGACTTAGCTGAGGTAGAGTGTCCTGTCTTTACACCACTTGAGCTTTTCCCTGCTCAATCTTCTCAATTGGCATTGCATACACCTGTGGTTTGCTAGGGTAATTGCCCAAATAATGCCCTCTTCGTCCGCACAGGAGGCAAGTATTCATAAAAGGTTCACGTATATAGCTCGCAGCAGAAGAACCAGTTCATAAATTGATGGTATGGTTCTAAGGTCGTGGATGAACTAGCGGAGCATATATGGGCAAAAAGGGTCTGCTGATTTGTATAATGGACGAATATGTTCCAGCAGCTTATAGCTAGGTCGCTGAGGCCCATATCCTGAAGAGTTTGGTGTGGAGACAGAAGTGGTCCTTTGGGCTAAATTAGGAGTGCTGATCGTGGTGGAGAGTTGATGTAATGTTATGAAAATGGAAGAAGAAGTTTAGACTGGCCTGCCAGTCAGGATGCGTAAGCACCCAAAAGCAAGCCAGAATGCCAGAGGCATTGTCACACATACGACGTTTTAATGGAGCTGGGCATTGGGAAATGGTAAACCGTTGATGTAGGGAAATAGTGAACAGCAACCTGAGAATGAACCAAATAGAGACAGCCCCAGACACTGGTGGTCTTGCTGCAGGAGTGGCACCACAGGTATAGTTTCTTTAAGGTCACTGGCGGATAAGTTCAACTCAACTAAAGAGACAAGGGGGCGGATCCTTGTTTGGAGATGATGGATGTAAGCCACAAGATCCCAGTATATTGTTGGCGGAAGTTTTTAATAACGGGGTTTTATTGCCAGAAGTATCTAGCTCGCTGAATCCAGCTGAGGATGGTAGGGGCCATAGTGACCATCAGTACTGGTAAAGACCTACTAGTATAAGGACTGACAGGCCACCAGAGAAAAGCCATTGGGAATGCGGCCAGAAGGATACTAATAAATTAAAATTGATAGTTTTTGCGGCAAATTAAATGTAAAGTAAAGTGAAGAAAATTGACCAACAATTTTCTCAGTGTAATGCAACTGATTAAATAGTGGTCAATTGATGCGTGAACAATCAGGGATCAGCACCCTCAATCTCGACCTAACCAGCAAAATATTCAGGAATGGGGGCAAATAAGCTCATTGGGAACTGACATCAATTTTGGCAGCAGGCTGAGTCACTATCAGTTTTGACCTCAAACGCCCAAACTGAGGCTCAACTACATTTCTAATGGTTGGTGCAATGGCGTCTGGCCTGATGAGCAGCGGGAATCCCCCAGGGCGACCCCACGTAGGGGCATTCCCAATTGGTTGGGAATAGGTTTGGGATGCCCAACCTGCCCATGCCTGGTCACTGGGCTCTTTGTTCAGTCAAAAGCGTTGTGTCCGCTGCAATGCCCAATTTGCGAGAAGGGAGCTTTGAATTATTGATGATGGTGTGATGCTACTGCCTGCATGTCAGGGATCATCACCAACAATTTTGAGAGGGGGTTAATTTTGACAAAACACAGTGTTGGCCAAATCAAAACCATTGGCAATTCTGTCTGATGAATAAATCTTCATCCCTTTTTGACTATGTGGATTCTGATCATAGGGCTTGTTTTCACTCATTTTTAGACCAATCAACTTCATTTCAGTGATCTCAGTTCAAATTTCCTTGATCAGACGTACTAGTTTTGCCAATGTGAGTGTGGGCACCGGGGGAGGGATTTGAAGAGGGAGGGCTGTTACACAGCGCTCATCTACCATGTGGGCGAGGTCGCCCTGGGTGATGAGGGGTACAGCCACCATCTTTGAAGCCTTCTTACTCGGATACAGGAAGAGGTCCCAATCAACACACAGGGGAAGTTCCCTGGTACTTACACATAAGGTGTTCACAATTTAAATAAGTCCTGCATCTCCATCCAAAGCATGCGACATACTGTTGTGTAGTTCCCAATATGGTTTGCCAGCCACCATCATCGCTATACCAACATCCTTGGTGGATAAAATGTTAGCTCCGAGTAGTACATGTGCTTCTTCTGAGAACCAATCAGCGAATTCTAGCAGGGTCTCGTTTCAGTGAAACTGTACAGTCAGGAAGTCAGCTTTTTGTTGGGCCATCTTGGCCGCGCCCCCAAACAACTGGAGAACAATCGTTTTCACTTCTTCATAAGATAAAAGATATTTGGAAGGTAGCGGGAAACTTGATCAGCGCTTTCCACATCTAGAGTGGACAGAAACAGTTTCACTTTCCGCCAATCAGAAGCCCTTTCCACGACGAGTCTGAATTGCTTAAAATAACTATGTAGATTCCCATCACAACTGAAGGGATGTAATTTCTTGATTTGAACAGCTTTGACTTGCTCCAGGCTCCTTCCACAAGAAGCAGGCGAATTGGGTCCTTAGCGACTAGGGGAAACATCCCCTTGTGAACTATCATATGGCTGGGTGGATGGAATTGAATCCACCAAAATGGACTTGGAAGAAGTAGAGTCATGCTGTTTGTCCATAGCAATTTCTGAGGGATACTTGTTAGCTGATCCATAACATTCTTCCCCCAAATCACCACTAACTGCACCACTTCCCCTGGCTCTGGCGTGCTCCACAAAATGTGTGTTAAAGGTGTTCCGTTTTAACTGTATAGCATCTACAACATCCATCCTGGAATTCCCGTTGCAGTGTCTCATATTGATGTTGCAACTCCCAACAGAATTCCCGCATAACGTCCAGTTTATGCTCCATTGCTTGTAGTCACATGAGGACAGCTTCTACTATGTTCTGCATTTGTTCATGCTACTGGATAGCATTACCCACTTGTTGATTGGCGTCGTTTATTTGATTAAGGAGGGCGGCTTGTTCCTGTACCAATTCCTCATTGGCCCATCAAAGGGTATAAAGCCATACTTGCATGTCTGCGTACTCTATCATCTCACTGATCAGAAGAGAAAAAGCTTTACTGCGCTCAGCCTGGCTAACAACTTCCAGTTGTGTAACATGACAGATTAGTTGGAGCTATTCAGGGACATCGACCAAAGGATAAGCGTGTATCTGTCATCTGCTGACTACTCCACTCAATGCAAAGTTGGCTTAATTCAGTTGCTACAGACCTGACATGATCCGTCACTCTCTTTTCCATCAGTGTTATCTTTTTTTTAAGCTGAGCCATCGCAGCTTCAAGCGCTTCTGCCAATTCTGCTAGATCTGTCATAAAGATCAGTTGTACTTTAAACGTTGTTAGCTCTTAATCCATTCCACTAATAGGCTATGCTGATCCAACAGTTCTTCTATTATCTGGGGCAACTCTAGATTTAACTGTGGTACCAAGATGTCCAACCAACGGTGGACATCTCCGACACAATGGTCCATCTGTACCAGCACCCCCTGCACTTCTGAAAAAGAGCAATTAAGGCAGTCAAGAATGAGGTGAGTATCGTTCTGCTGCGCTCAAGTGAACCACATTACATCCTTAATCTTTATATTGTGGCGATCCAGCACATGCAGTAGATGGAAAATAGATGGTTGCACATAAGCAACTAGGTACTTCTCAATTCTGTGGGTACTAAGATGGCAAGAAAACCAGTTGTAGTCGCATCCAGATAGGACATGTAAAAGGCGTAGCAGTTTTCTTGGTCTCGTGATTATAAAATAAACTCAAGGAATGCTCCCTACCTCATCTTCATATAGTTATTACCCTCACAATAGACATTCCATAATATACTGCAGCTGCTGAGGGGTCACATTTGTGGAGCAACCTTGTTGTAGCCGTCAACACAGGGCAGTTTTCTGATTACAGATTGACCATAACTTCTTCATCACCTGGCTCAGTTATGGTAAATAATACTGGTTTGTCATTAGGTGCTTCCTATGCTTCTTCAGCATAATGCGCATGAAATCAGATCAAATTTTGTCATAACAATTGAGGGCTCACCGTTTTACCCTAGAGTCAAGGAACTAAAGTTGACCAGTAGCCCCCTGTAGTGAGCACCACTGTTAATTCTTGGCGTAAAGACTTGATTCTTCTGAGACGGTTTGCACAGGGTATTAGCCACTGAGCAACCAAATTGGACAATATGAAGATTGCCAACTTCAATAGAACTTGATAAATATATATTGAGAAATGTATCTTATTTGACCTTTATTAATCTTATACTAATTGCAGACTTATCTGCAACAGCCTAATCATGAGAAAAGACCTCCTTTTCAATCCTCAATTTGACTCTTTAAATGTTGGTTCCCAAAGCTGGATGCATCCTTGGCTTTGTAGTCTCCTATTTTTTCCCTTTTCTAGAAGTTCTCATATATATCAAAATCTCAGCGTAATTTCCCTCAATTTTTCTGAATAATCGACACTTTAATTGATCATTATCCATATACTTTTTCCGTCAATCTTGAGACTCTTCTTGATTCCCACTCTGATCTGCCAGTATGGGTAGCATATCATCCAGTCATATCTGCTTTTTGACACCATGTATATTGGCGGCAAGGGCCTCAAAGTTGAACAGGCCCATACCACCACTATGGTGAGGGCCAAACAAGACATCTAGGTGCACGGCGGTGGGCGGCCTAACCAAAGCCACCCTTGCAGGAGGGCGTATAATGAGGTGAAGAAAGATGGGGAAAAGGCGATAGCATGGGCCACAAACCAAACTTTAAATAGGAGCATAGAGTTGGCAAGCACAACCCTTCCTAGGAGGGTAGTTTGGTGGGCTCTGAGGGAAGCGATGCGTTTTGTGGCATTGTCCAAATATGGTGCTACATTACCAAAGAGGCATACCCTCCCACATCCAACCATACACCCAAATGGCGTACCAGACCAGAAGTGGGTTTTGGCGCTAAAAGGAGCATAAGCAAGGCGGTATGTGGTGGGTGGGGAAAGCAAACCCGCGAGCTAGCTGCTGAAGCAGGTAGGAAACGGGGTGCTGGTGACCAACGGGTTTAAAACTGACTAGGATAATGATTTTTGGTTTTGGAAGCGCTAAGTGCAGCGTTACTTACCCTGGTATAATCCTGGATAGTAGCCTCAAGAGCGCATTCATCTTGGTTTTTAAACACCCCAACCACATAATTTTCAGAAAATGCCAGCATCTTAAAAGGTGCTTGGCATTACACATGGACACTAGAAAGGCGGTCATCCACATTGCATAAAAGTAGGTCAAGGCTGAAGTTGTACAATAGTGGGCTTAAAGGGTCACCCTGGCAGAGGCCCCTTTGAGGGTGAATTACATCAGTGAGGAAGCCAGGGCCACGCACATAGCCTTTGTGACAGATTCCATTAGCAACATCACTCAATCAATAATCAATGGGGAAGAAGGAACTTACGGATACAGGCTTTGAGGTTATTCAGCTGACCCTATTATAAGCCTACTGCTGGTCTAAGAAAACAAATGCACCAGTAGCCATGGATTGGCAGACGTTGGCTACAGTATGTATGTTGTCCCATATAGACCGCTTAGAGATGAAACAAAATTTCTCAGAGGAGATTATATCAGAGGCTACTTCCCCTAGGCGGTTGGCCATAATTTTAGTATATAAACTTAGTATCTGTGTTAGTAAGTGATATGGGAAGCCAGTTGGCCAAGTCCAGCTTATCCCCTTTTTTAAATTTAAATTTATTGCGGGGAAGGCTGACCATGGGACGGACACTTCCGAATATGACTCAGAAGAGACAAAACTTAGTACCAGGGGAGGCACCCCAGAGAAGCGATGCTATCTCTTGTTGCCATCGGGAACGCCAATTATGGGGAGGGGGAGGAAACGTGTGAAGGGGCCATAGCCACAATTGAGCATGTGTAGAGGAAGGGGTCTGATTTGATGAACCAGACTGGGAACCAGGAGGAGACCAGCTGTCAGCGACGCGGTGGGAGGTATCCAAACATCCACGCTTGAAAGTGGTCCACCAAATGGGACCAGAATCTGTGTACCGCTTCTGGGAGGGTGGGGGTGGAGCCTGCGATGGCATCTAAGACAATAGTGTGGATGGTCCACATGGCGATTGCAACCACCAAAGCATGGAGGGAGGGTGGAAGGGAGGAGGCCATTGATAAGGCAAACATATCTCTTAACAGACTGAAGGGATGTGTTTGATCCTAGCCTAGAAGACGTTGAACTTCGCGTCATATCACTTTAGAGGTAGGGAACTTCTCCAGGCAGTGAAACAGCGTTCCATACTGGCCACACACGACACAGGATGAGTGTAAAGCGTTAGAGCGCTCAGCTGTATGATACACCGCCTCAGGCAGCGCCACACATGGGAGCGGACTTGAGGTTGCAACAGAGGATGGTGTACATATTTCCAGATATTTTTTTGGGTCTCAATGGAGTAAGGGATGTCCATCATGTCCAGGTAGTCCACCCTGGATAGGACATGGGGTCGAATGGGGATTACGCCATCATGGATGGGTAGCCCCTGTACCTCTTGTGTGAACTGAGGAGAGGGGCGGCCTTTTTGGGTTGTATGTCCTCTAATACGAATTCTCCACTCAGCGCTCCGCATGGAGAGGAGGATTCGTTTGTAGTGGGTTTTAGTCCCGTGAGGACCTGTGGCCGATGTATGTAGAGCGAGGTATTTCATCAGGGAGTGGGGGTTCGATGGATTGTTGAGGCCCAAGGCGCGGGAGAAGTTGGAGCGGGCTGCGCGGGACCAGTGTTAGGAGGGGAGTGTAGGGGTGGTGACGTCCGCAATCCAGGTACCTAGGATCTTGGTGGCATGGGCTTTGAAGTTAAGCAGGCCCATGCCACCATGATGTTGAGGGCCAAACATGACCTCCAACCGCACTGGTGGAAGGCGGCCCGACCAAAGCCATCCTTGCTGCAAGGCGTACAAGGATTTGTAGAAGCTTGGAGAGAAGGGGATGGCATGGGCTCCAAACCAGAATTTGGAGAGGAGCATAGAGTTGGCTAGAACAACCCTGCCAGTAAGGGAAGTAGGGTGGGCTCTGAGAGAGGCGATTCGCTTCGTCACGTTATCCAGAATATGGCACTCCATTACTGCTGACGCGTATCCGCTAGCCTCCATCCACACGCCCAGATGGCGTACTGGTCCTATGGTAGGACGTGGCACGAAGGGGAGCACCAGTGGGGTGGTGTGTTTTGAATTTTTAGGGCGAGGACGTGGGCGAGCAGATGGGCCAGGTTGGGAACTAATTGCTGGGGTCCAGCAGTTCTGAAACTGACCAAGGAAAATGATTTCGGTTTTGGAAGCGTTCAGTGACGCGTTGCTTACCTGGGAATACTCCGGGATGAGAGCTTCAAGCGCGCGTGCATCTTGATTATTAGACACTCCCACCACACAATCATCTGCGAATGCCATTATCTTGACTGGGGCTTGGCCTGACACGTGGACCCCAGTGAGTTGGGCATTCACATTTCGCAGTAGTGGGTCAAGGCTGAAGTTGTATAAGAGTGGGCTGAGGGGGTCCCATTGTCGCAAGCCCTTTGGGGGCGGACTACTTCCGTTAGGAAGCCAGGGCCATGCACTGCCATTGTTGCAGATTCTGTGAGCAGCATTACCCAGTTGATGAAGCGAGGGGGTAGGCGGAATTGATGGAGGCAGGCCCTGAGCAATTCCCAGTTTACTCTATCATAGGCCTTTTTTTTAGTACTAGATGGTTCTATCATAGGCCTTTTTTTTTTTTTTTTTAGTACTAGATGGTCCCAACCCAAGGGGGGGGGATTCATCGATGTTCTATCATAGGCCTTTTGTTGGTCCAAGAATACAAGTGCCCCAGAGGCTGTGGACTGACCTACATTAGCCACAGAGTGCACGTTATCCCAAATCGACCTTCTGGAGATGAAACCGAATTGTTCTGGGGAGATGGTGGCAGATGCTACAGTCCCTAAACGGTTAGCCATGATTTTTGTTAAACTTTGGTGTCCGTGTTTTTTAGAGAAATGGGGCGCCAGTTGGCTAAGTCTAGCTTATCCCCTTTCTTGAAGAATGTGACAGTGAAGGCCTCATGTCCTCCCGGTAGGAGGTGCGTTTCCATCAGGCTTTGATTATGTGAGGCGAGCAGCAATGGGGATATATATTTGTCTATTTTTTGTAGAACTCATATGGAATGTCATCTGGGCCTGGGCATTTTTGGTTTGGTGCACCGCGAATGGCTGTCCATAATTCGTTCAGAGTAATCAAATTCATTATTTCCGGGTATTGGAAAATGGAGCAGATGTGGGCTTGGTCGATAAATTCTGCCACTTTGGCCAGCTGAATTGGGTTGGAGCGGTACAACTCGGAGTAATACTGTTGCGCTTTGATTGCCACTTTGGCTGGTGTATCCGCAATGGAATTATCCGATCTTCGCACCTGTGTGCAGGCCACGCTCTGGTGTGGTGAAATTTTTTTTAAAGAAATGTGCGTTGCACTTGTCACCTTTTGTGATGCATGTGGCCCTGTACTGAACACAAACCCGATGTTTGTGTTGTCTTTTAAGTGCGTTGAGGTGGGCAGCTGCCTCCGCCCACCTCTGTCCCCATGCAGAGCTGTATCCTGTAACTGGGATGTTGGACTCTAAGTGTGCCAATTCTGCCAGAGCGCGCGAGATAAACCCTGATGTGGCTCGTGAGCATCTGGAGGAGAGATGGCGAGAGTGGTGGACGGTTTTATCTTGGAAAGTTGCCCATGTGGAAATGGGGTCCGCGCAAAACGGTATAACAAACTTTTTTGCCATAGTTGCCTCTTCTACCCACGTGGAAATCCTGGCGACCTGAGATTGGGGGGCGGATTTTATACCAATGTGGGGTCTTAGCAGCTGTGACAGGTAGGTGGTAGGTTATTGAGACCAGTCGATGGTTGGAGAATTCCATTTTTGTTGTTTCAAAGTGGGATATGTGGGGTTGAAATTTCACTGGCGTAAGGATAAGGTCAATGCAGGACATGGACTTTAATTGGCCGTTGTGGACGAAGGGGCAGTATCATGTTTTTAAGCAGTGGGGCATGCCGCGGCAGCGCATCCATTAACCTGAGGGTGGCCTTTAGAACGCGTCGTTCTACGTGACCCTGGGGGGTTGGGGTGAGGAAGGCCACCAGTCCGTTGGTGTGTTAGGCCAACAGTTCATGTCGCTGACTATGAAGGAGTCTGGGGTAGTGGGAGGGATTTGACCAACGAGAAAATTCCTGACACTCACGTACACCATTTGGGGCATATATGTTGTGATTGCGTGTGCTACGTTGGCCCACAAGAAGGTGACAACAAGCACTCGGCCATTTAGGAATGTTTCTGAGGATAAAGATTTAGAAAAATTATTTTTCTGAATTAGCACCCCACAGTGCATCGACCAAAAGGATAGGGATGGGAGGAGCATTGTTCTCCAAGCTTCCTCGGAACCTTGTGGACAGTGGGACTCCTGGATGGCCAGGATATCCACGGGTAAATTGTGTTGTAAAAAACTCAGTTTCCTAGCCCGGGGTGGGGAGGCCTTGAGTCCAGCGATAGTTCATTGACCCTACGGTGAAGGTTTCCCCCATTGCACCTTAGGTGTGAGGAGGTGGGCACCTGGGCCCACCATCCTCTTCTAGATCTCCGCGGGCCTTCACAGCAGCATGGGTGTTAGCAGCAATGCTATCAGAGTTTTTGTTCATTTTTGCGGAAAGAGTCACATTGGCTTTAGCCTTTGCTTTTTGTTTTCCCGACGTTGGACGAATTTTTTGTGGTGCAGGTGAGTTTGGTGCACTGTTGAGCAGGTCAAAAATTTTTTTCAGTTGGGATGGGTCTCAAGTCAGTTTCAATTGGAGCTTGGGTGCAATGATTGGGTAAGATTGAATCTCCTATCAGATCCTTAGATTGAGTGGCCCACTCAGCATGGGCTTCCCATTCTGATTGGTTGATGGATTCCTGAGTTGCTTCCACCGCGAAGGTCTCCATGTCCTCCTGGCATTGTGAGTGTGGGATAGCGGTGGTGGCTTTGGCCGCTTCCTTGGCCATGGCCCTATGGGCCTGCTTGGCCTTCTTCTGCTCTTGTGGGGAGATAGGCTTTACCAGTAGGTAGCAGCCTTGTGCTCCCCACGGGAAGGCCTCCTTGGTGCTTGCGGTTGGTTTGTAGTGCGCCTCTCCGCTGGCCATGGCCGCTGAGGGGTGCTCTTGGAATGTGACGCCCTCCTTGATGGGGCATGCATGTGCATTATGGCTGAATGCATCACATTGGGTGCAAATGGGGGCGCGCTGTCCACGGTCACCTGGAATGGGTGGGTGGTATGCCCCTGTGATATCAATAAAAGTGGAGTGCGGGATCTGGGTTAGGTCCTTCGCGATCTCCTCAGTTGGGGTCAGAACTGCGATGGCTTTGCCAGTGCAAAGGTGTGGCATCAGCATGAAGTGTTGCATTTCAAAAGATTGTATTTTGCCATATATGGCGAGACCATCTTTCAGGTGTTGTTCCAAATTGTCACGTTTTACCGTAGTAGGCAAAAAGTCAAATGTGAGGAAAATTTGGTTTGATTTTGTCCATCTGATGTGTTTAGTTTCGATGACCCATTGCCCTTCAGGGAGGTCAACCACTACGCGCACCGCTGCAGCCTCATCTGCTGCCGTTTTGCTTTCGAAACCTAGGTCCAGCCAACCGTGTGACATGGAGTGAGGTGCAACGTACACCGCGGTCAGGAAAATTGTGTGTACATCTTCACAAAATTTTTCCCATAAGGCCGTTTTTTGGATGTCCAGATACATACGGACTCCAAATTCCACCGACAAAAGTGGCTGGGAGTGTAACGTGTTGATATACTGGTTGCATTGTGCTTGCCATGTGAGTATCTCTGGGGAAATAGTGACCGCCGGTTTCTTAGTATTTTTGTCAATTCCGCCAGATTCTGTGGGGCGTTTTTGAACGTTAGAGGCCGCGGGCCTTCCACCTGCTCCTCTTACCTTGCTTGCCCAACTGCTCCCTGACATGGGCGCAGACTAATCTCCTCTGTGAGATTATCAAACTAGATTCAGTCTTGAATTGAATAGGTTGTAATAGTGATTGCAACGAGAAAGAAAAGTTAGATTATCCCCTTTTTTATACAGCTTTATAGTGTATGCCTCCTGGCCCCAGGAAGGATGAGCGTTTCCAACAAACACAGGTTCTTTGAGGCAAGCAGCAAAGAGAAGAAATACTAAAATATATTTTATATAATTCATATGGAATCTCATCTGGACCTTGGCATTTCCTGTGTGGTGCACCGCAAACAGCATACCAGAGTTTGTCCTGAGAAATCAAAGTCATTTTTTAGTACTAGATGGTCCTAACCGAAAAATCAAAATCATCAACTCCAGATAATGGGAAATAGTGCAGTCATGTGTGCTTTTGTTAAATTCTTCAACTTCAACCAGTTTGACTGGATCAAATTTGATACAAATTTGGAGTAATAGTTTCAAACTTCAATTGTCACTTCAGCCAGAGTATCTGTGATGGAGTGTTCCAGCCGCCTCACCTGTGTGCAAGCCAAGCTCTGTCATGGTGTGAAGAATTTTGGAAAAAATAGGCGGAGCACATGTTGCCCGTTGTTATATTTTTTACTTTGTACTGTACAAAAATGCAATTTATGTGTTTCCTTACCAGTGCGTTGAGGTGAGCGGACACCTATGCCTACTTGTGACCCCAAGTCATGAATTAGCCTGCAGCAGAAACATTAGATCCCAGGTGGTCCACTTCTGTGAGCGTGCGCATAATGACTGATTAGGCAGCCTGAGAGCATCATGATGAGAGGTGTCTTGCCTGGAGGATGTTGTTTGCTTTGAAGGTTGACCAGGTAGTAAGTGGGTCCACACAGAACAGTGTGGCAAAGTCCAGTGCTGAAGTTTTGCTATCCACCCATGAGAAAAATATGGGCGACGTGATCTCAACTGGATGAAGTTTGCACCACTTTGACATCTGTGCCACTGGGTGCAACAAAGAGAAGGAAATCGACACCAACCTGTGCTCAGAGAAATCGTTTTTTGTCATTGTAAAGTGTGCAACCTGAGACTGAAAGCTAGATGGTGCAAGAATAGGGTCAATGTGTGATATAGACCTCAGTTGACCGTTGTGAACATGGGGATGGGACAAGTTGGGGAGAAGTAGTGCATGTTTAGGTAGGATATCAAACAGCCCCAAAGTGGCTTAAAGAATGCATAGTTCAACATGCCCCTGCCGGGGGCAAGCGTTAAAGGACAGAGGTCAGTGGTTGGGTTGGCCCAGATGTTCAGGTCGCCCATCACAAATGGATCAGGAGGAAGTGGGAGGAAAGTAATGACTGAGAGGAATTCCTGGTGAGCTTGCTCATAGGTCAGGGCATAAATATTAATGATAGCATGCACTTTGTCATCCCATGAAAAGGACACTACAAGCACACAGTCATTGAGGTATGAATTTTTAAAGATAAATTTAAAATTATGGGCTGCACGTATAGCACCTTACAGTGTGGTGACCAAAAGAAAGGGAGGGAGGAGCATGGTACCCCATGTGTCCTTGGCACCGTGTGGACAGTGAGATTCCTGAACAGCCAGGATGTCCATAGGTAAGTTTAATTTTAAAACTCAATTTTTTACTGGGACAGCGAGGCCTTAAGTCCAGTGATTTTCAACGTCCCTATTGCAAAGGTTCCCCCGATCACACCTTAGGTGCTATGGGAAGGGCCCCCTTGCCCATCCTCTGGTTTGTTTTCATTATGCGACATGGAACTACATGTGCGGGAAGCAACAGAGTCTGTTCTGTTATAGCAGTCATTTAAGGCATTATCAATATTTTAGTATTTCTTGGTTTTTCCAGAATTTGCTTTCATACCAAATTTAAAGGCTACTGTGTTCCTGCTGTGCACCATCAAAGGTTGACAAAAAATTGGGAGTGAAATGGCTAATAGAAACAGTTTTTATCAAGGCTTGGTTAGTTTGCTCTGTAAATCTGACTCACCCATCAGGTCATCAGGTTGTTTGGCTCAATCTGATTGCTGCTCAGATACTTGAACCGCTTCCACAGCGAATGACTCAATCTCATTCTGGCTCTGGGTGGGTGGGATCACAGACGCAGCCATGGCCACTGCCTTGGCTGCTGCTCTGCGGGCCTTCTTACTACTTGCGCTCTTGCGGGGACACAGGTTTGACCTGAATGTAACACCCCTGCATGCCCCACGGGAAAGCGGTGTTGGTGTTATAGCCAGCTTATAATGAGTATCTGCACTGCTCATTGCATCAGGGAGGATTTTTGGTTTATATGATGCCCTCCTTGGTGGGGCAGGTGTGGGCCTTGTGGCCAAAAGTATGACAGAAGGTGCAGATAGGAGGCGCTATCCACCATGACGTGGAATTTGTGGGATTTCTTCCCATCAATAAACACAACTGCATGTGAGAGTTTTTGGGTATAATCTTTCACAATATCTTCAGTTGGGGTGAACACACAATTGCTTTGCCTGTGCACAGGTCAAGAATGAGCATAAAGCGTTGAATTTCAAAGGAGTGAAGTTCCATATATGCCTTAAGCCCAGCCATTAGGTGATGCTCTAGCACTGTGAACTTAATTATTGTGGGGAGGAAGTCAAACTTAACAAAAAATTTGTTTTATTTGGTCCATCGAGTGCACTTTGTTTTGGCCACCTGTTGACCATCCAGGTTTTATACCACCACACGCACCTGTGCATCTTTGTCCGCTGTATCTTTAGTTTCAAACCCAAGATCTAATCAACCGTGGGTCATGGGATGCAGTGCTATGTATGCTGATTTTAGTATCAGTTGTGCATATTTCCAAAAAAAACTTTTCCCAAAGTGCCTTTTGATTAATATCCAGGAAAACTTGAAGCACATGCTCCACTGATGACAGGGGCTAGGAATGCGGAGTTTTGATGAATTGTTTACATTTCTCTTGCCAGGCTAAAATCTCAGGGGAAATACTAACCGCTGGTTTTTTATATTTATCTAGGCTGCTGGTGTCACCAGAGCTTTTATGAATTTTGTACAGTTTGGAGCCCAATCCTGTGCCCTTTACTTTAATAGCCCAACTGCTACCCAACATTGGGTGCACACTAATCTCCTTGAAGAGATTATCAAACTTACCTAATCTTGAATTGAATTTATTATTATTAGTGATTGCAATGAGAGAGAAAAGTCTAAAGATTTATTTAAGTGCTGGCTTGTATAGCTGAGGGGATTTAAATGGCGAAGTAGCCTATAGTATAAATGGTCGTTCATTCCCTCCAAATAAAGATCTCTCTTCTATTTCTTTTTAATTGTTGGTAGTCCATCAGCTAGGTTATTATGAAAGGGGATTGGAGATCCCTAAAGTTGGCGCAAGGTGATGCGCATGGAGTGACTAATGCTGCTAACTCCCATACCTTCCCCCTTGAGGAACAGGCGGGAACCTGGCCAACTGGCCACCAATGACGTTGCCAACTGGCTGTTACCCTGCATGGTGCAGAGCAGAAATTCCTTGGCTTCCAGGAAGGGGGCAGGACTCGTCAGGGCATGCCCAGGTGGGTTGGCGAAGGGTCAAGATGGTGGGGCAATGCAGGAGTGTCTTGGCCGCCCAGGATGAGGGAAGGATTCACCAGGGCACACCAAGGTCCCTGTGGCTAAGGTGAAGTCGTTGGTCTGCTGTATAGGTGGGTTGGACGCAGACTCACAGGGTGTTGGTACGCCAATGAAGGCGAAATGGCAAAGGGCGACCTGTCTCCATACTGGTTGGCCTGAACACTAGTAGAGCCCACAGTCAATTTTGTGATAGAAATCATCTGTCCAGTTAAGAGAGAAATTTTTTCAAGTCAGTGAATAAAGGGGTGCTGCCAGCTGAGATAGGGCGGAGGAGAACTTTTTTTAAGAAGATCAAAGTACCAAGGAAGCTTTGGAGCTACTTCTGAGTAGTGGGAGTTGGTAAGGACTGGATGGCCTTCAAATTATATGGAGGAACATCACTACCATCCTTGGCGATCAGTTTTCCCAAAATTATACTTCCTCATGAAAGATTTCTCACATGAAAGGCTTAACAAAAAGACCTGCCTTGAGGAAGGCGGCCATCACGGCCTCCAAGTTTAAGAAATGCTGTTCAAGAGTTGTGGAGTGTATTAAAATGTTGTCAATGTAAGCGACAGCACAAGTAAACCTTTACTCCCTTAGGATATTATCAATTAAGCATTAGAATGTTGCCGTGGCATACTTCAACCCAAAGGGAATCACCTTAAATTGAATTATTCCACGCCTTGTTTGTATAGCTGTGATCCATTCTTGGCCTTGATTGACTTTCACCTAGTTGAAGGCGTTTAACAGGTCAATTTTTGAGAAACACCAGGATTTAGCGATGGCCTGGGATATATTTTGTTCCAATGAAAGGGGTAGGGATCTGAAACCGTCACGTTATAAACATGACCATAGTCTACACAAAGCCGTAAGGTCCCATCAACCTGCTGGGAAAAGACTACAGGTGATGCAATAGAAAAAGATTTCATGATAACCCACCCTTTTTGTAGAATATCATCCAACCATGTTCCCAACGCCCTTTCTTCCTCCTCAGTGTGTGGGTACATTGTACAGTCAATGTTAACAAGGTGCACTATCATCTGGAAGGAAAAATTATATCATGAATGTGGTGGGAGTCAAATTGCAAGGCTCATGTCAAAGACATTCTTGTATAGGGCCAAGAAATAGGGAAAATCCTGGGGGAGCTCCAAAGGAGGCAGCTCAGAGGGAGAGACTGAGCTATATGATGCCTCTGTTATGAAAATTTCTACCAATGGTAATTTCCCATTGCACCTCTTGTTGTCAAACGACAAGTTGAGGAGGTCTACATTTGATGTTCCCCTGTTGATGGCTACAACACCCTACCCCATGATGACAGGGTACAGTAGATCAGAAACTGCTGAAAAGGTGTCACAAAAGCAGAATAAATGGATAAGGAACTGTACTTGACGCTGAATGTTATGTCTAGTCATTGGCTCAGATGAGGCGCCCAATATTTTGGGGGCTAGCACAGTGTCCAGGTCCATTGAATAAGCAACTCATAAGTCCATGAAGATGCCTGCTGCCCTGTATCAGGGAGTGCTTGCACTGTAACCTCATGCTTTCTACTCTGAAGGTAATTGGAAACAAGAAGTAATCTTAATCCTCTTTATTGGTCATGGAGAGAGAAAGGTATCAGAAGGTGGTGCTGGAATCATAATGAGGAGAGGACCCTTGAACACAAGAGGGCTACATTGAGTACTCTCAAAGAGGTTATCTACAAGGTTCTCCTGGTCCATAGAAGGATTGGTTTGGTGGGATCAATCACTATACCTTTGGTCATATCACCTTTAGGGTGGATAATCTAGGGTCAACATCTCAGATTGGCTTTAGTATACTGTGCAACAAGTGAGATATACATAGTAGGAGTAGTGCTCAAGTTTGTGGTGTCAAGATCAGTTTCATAATCACGATCTGCGTGGGCTTCCACCTAGGTCATTTGGTTGGGTTAAAATTATGGCTTTATGGGTTCAACATTACAATCAAATCCTCTTCAGTAATGAGGAGAAAGGTATTCTCAATAAGCACATTGTATCTCTTCAGGGTGCCCTGAAGGTAAGGAGATACCACTGCAACCCCAGAAGAACGCTTTCCTGGATCCTTAATCCCTGTAGGGAAAGGCTCTGAAATCTTCATCTGAGATGAACTAACTTAAGGAATTTTGTTGAATGAGGGGATGACATGAATGCCACCTAGTGTCTGGTTATATGGAGGGGTTTGCCCAAATTAAATAGCCAATGAAAATTCTGCATCCATAGAAAAAGGTAGAGTATCTTATAAAGTATTGCTAGCTGCAGTAGTGTCCAAGGATGCTCTGAAGGATGCACCGCGATGTTAGTGGGAATCCCAACTGAAGGCACTAATGTTGTTAAGGCTTTAATGAGCAAAGAGAGATCATAGATACTCTAGTAGAGGGTGAGGTGGCGGAAGAGGCGGTAGGTCTATATTCAGGTGCTTGTACTGCAGCAGATACTAGATTCAATAAAGGAGTATGGTTTTTCATTTTGTTTTAAGAACGTAGTACACTTTGATTCAGCGGCGAGCTTCTCCTTCCAAGGCATCTAAGAGAGCCACATTTCTCTGTGCATCAGTAGGAGTAGGAGTTTAAGAACCCCCAGCTGCAAAGAGCACTTGAGGTTCCTCCGGGGCATCAAGCACCTGTTCTGCAACTTCTGGTGAAGGGAATATTGAAATACCACTACCACCACACCTACTGAGAGTAAAGCCTGAATTCCTGGTGCTGTATAGTCATTGCTAAGTGACAAAATGAGTTGTTCGCATTCTCTGCATAGTATAACAAGTGACCAACAAGAGAAGACCAGGTACAGAGGGAATGTAATTTCATTATGAGCATATATTTAACTGCTTCTCCTACTCCCTGAAGGATGGCGGAAAGTGTTGAGACTACTGATCAGTTCATAATGTCATGGATATGTTAATTAAAGTAAGACTAGAATTCCAGTATGGGTGAATGACAACCCAGTGTGTGACCAGAATTTCAGTGGAAAAGCAGCTCTGGTAACTTGGAGGTAGGACGCCCTATGGATTCTGTGAAGTAAATAAAAGTTAAATAACATACCAAAGACCCATAGCTAACCAGATGGCCGCAATAGGGCAACTGCAGGTCCTGCTGTGGCAACCCCTAAGGGGTGGGAGAGGCATGAAGGATGACCAATCCTCTTGTGTTGGCAGTGTTGATCTTTGGTATTAGTCCCATGATCTACAGGATTTGTTTTATATGTGTAAGAATCCATAGGTTCATTAAAAATAATTTGTGAAAATGTGAATCAGGTTCGTGAATCAAATAAACTGATTAGGTTGAGTATAAGGTAAGCTTGGGCAGCAACATGCGGTTGTTGAGGTGTTTTAGGATGCCGCACAAGATTTAAATAGTCATATAGGAGACGTATCAATTTATTAATAATAAGCTGAGGCGGATTGCCCCGAGGAGCTATGCTCTAGATAACACAGTGCCTGTACTTCACTGACCGATTGCTTAAGAGGGAAATCAATGACTTAAAACGTTTATATTAAGTTGGCAGAATGGGAGATTTCACTTGCCCAGATTGCATCGCCTATGAGATGGGTGGCAGAATGAGTTAGGCTGATAATGATAACCATACCATGCAAGATATTGCACGATTTATAGTTGGCCATATTGTGCCAAGCCAATGGTGGTTTGACAAGCTAGAAAAGTTGGATCAAGAAGCGCATGTTGGATGGTGGATTAGGGAAGCAGGTCAGGAGCATTGTCAAAAATTGCTTTTCTGGCGACAGTAGGCACCGTTGGTTGTCAGGCCAACCAGTATGAAGACTGGCCGCCCTTGCCATTTTTCCTTAGGCATCAAGTCCATAAGCGGCAGCTGACCCTTTTCTTGTCAACTGTGCCATTTGGGGGATCCCCCAGCCTAAACCCCAACACAAGAATAAAAATAAAGTTAAATTAAAAGTGAATTAGGCAAAGAAAGAATTTTTGAAAGGGAAGTGCCAGGTATTTATTTTTTGGAAGGGCTACTGAGCCCATTATTAACCTATCATCTAATCGCTGTTTCTTCCAGCCAACCATTCTCTCTCTAGCTTCACTTCTCTCTTCCCTGACGTTTACCCTCTCGCCCCATCCTTCCTGATGTCCAAATTGGTTTTGACTTCATCCTTGGCCTTCAGTCACAGTGTGTAAGTCTCAGGGAGTGTCCTTTGGCTCTCGATTGAGCTATCTTTCCATTCCTGAATAAGAAAACACCAAAGAGGATGGTGGTACCCCTCATCACTCAGGGCGATCTCGCCCATGTAGTTGACAAGTGATGGGTGACAGCCTGTCCGCTTTGGATCCCACCCCCAATTCCCTCACTCACCTTAGCAGAACTGTTGTGGGGAATTAGTGAAGTCTGTGCTGAGATCATTGAAATGAAATTGGTCATATCTAATTTGGGTGTCAATTGGGCTGATGGACTAAATTTGAATGGCTGTAAAAGTATGAAGAATGAGATATTGGCCAGATCGCCTGATGGTTCCAATTTGACCCCAAAATCAGTAGAACAAATATTGGGCGCCATCGATGAGAGCTCAAAATCTTTTGATAGTAATTTGGGTGTTGCGCCCAATGGGCTACTATCAACAAAATGAATGGTTAAATGACTAAGTGCGGGCATATTAGCTGTCCCAAACCCATTCCCAACCAAATGGTCCCATCCCTATATGGGATGGCCTTGGTGGATTCCCGTTGCTCATCAGGCCAAACGCCGTCATTCCAACCATCAGAAACGTAATTGACCCCTGGTCCAGACGTTTTAGGTCAAACTGACAGAGACTCAGCCCACCGCCAAATTTTGTGATGTCGGTTCCCAAAGAATAAACCCCCCCACTATCAACCAATTCGCTGGTTAGGCTGAAGTTTGAATCCTGACCACGCCTTATCACTACCCAATTGACCACTATTTAATCAGTTGCAAGGCACTGAGAAGATTGTTGGTCAATTTTCTTACTTTATTTCCCAAATAAAATTTTAGTAAAACCCCAAAGTTTTATCTCCTTCCTTTTGATCACATTCCATATGGCATTTCCCTGGTGGTCTGCCACTCCACACTCTGGGTGGGCCTTACCAGTTCTCTTGGTTACCATGGTTCCCCCCATTGCCAATTGTGCTCAACAAGTCCGAAATTTTTGGCTCTACAACCCTGTTCTCATGACCTTCTGGCAACAATATACAGGGATTTTATGGCCCTATGTCCGCCAACTACAAGAAAAATTTCGCCTCTCTACCACCCCCAACGAAATGGTTTTAACAACGAAGAATCTCGCAGAAACTATCCCAGTAGTTTTCCCCCTGTTTCTAGAACCCCTGGGTCTGAAGTCTATTCAGTGTGGTTTGCCGTCGGGATACTCCTAACCCTGACATCCCACCACCATTTCGTGGTATCCTATTTCCCAGCTCCATATCAAGTCATACAGTCAGCAATGCCTCTGGCATTCTGTCTTGCTTTCTGGATGCTCACGCATCCCAACTGGAAGGCCAGTCTAAAACTTCTTCTGCCATTTCCATGACATAATTGACCAACCATTACTTCCAGCCACTTCCGCCTTGGTTTTTGAATTTGGCGCCGCAGTGGTTACTCTCTACCAGATGAACGTGCAATCAGTTGTATGCTGTTTGTTGCTTATTTGGTCATTTTTTGACTTTGGGAGAAACATCTGCTCTTTTTGGGAAAACTCCTTTAAGCCAACCAAGATGTGAAGATCACATCTCCTCCTATTTCCTCTGGTCTGGGGAAAATATCTAGTTTTTTTCCCAAGAGATCGCCAATCAGGTTCTGGATGCACTCACCGAAGTACAAATGTGCACAACAATCGCACTCAATAACGCTTCTGCGATATCTCAGGCCCAACAAGGTCTCGCATTGTCAGATGCCGTGGATGGTGAGGCCCGTCGCTGGGTGAGAAGTCTTTTGCATTCTTCCACACAAAAAGGAGACCCTGCCTCCCTGATGGCTGTTGTATCAGCCGCCTTGAACCCCCTGTGTCCCAATCAGATCATTTATCTAAACTGCTCTTTGCCATGGCCGAAGCCCCTAGTTTGGCTTCTTTGATTTCTACCTTTTGTGAGTTGGCTCCCGCATCAGGACTATCTATCAACATGCTTCAGGAAGACTTTAGAGCAAGTTTGGATTCAGTCTCTGCTCACCATGTGGTTTGGTCTACTACCCAAGGATCAATAGATCAAATAGGCGTCACCACAACTACTATCAAAGCTTTGCCTCGTCACATTTCCTCATATCAGAAAGGGGTTTTTATGATAGGACTCCCTAATGAAGATGTAGATGACGCTCCCGACACTAAAATAGTAGTGGACATGGGTTCCAACCCTACCAGAATCCCTGAGTCCGAGTTAGCATTCCCAGATTTAACGTTTAACGATTCTGTTCAAGCCCAGATGAAGGAAACTTTTCGCCCAGCCCTAGTCCTTCCAATTTTCGCCCCAGCTAAGAGCCTTGACCCTGATCCTGACCCACCTATTGTTTCTTCAGTCACCCATGAGTCAGTCATATCTCCCAATAAACAGAATTCCGCTTATTTCCTTGTACCCATGAGAATTAGTATCGGTTCCCATCATGTCTCCTTTGAAGCTCTGGTGGATACCAGAACAGCAGGGAACTTCATGAGTGTTGAGTTGGCACAACAACTGAAACTGGATATGGATGTGGGCTTCTCAGTAATGGTGGCCTCCTCCGCTTATCAGTCTTCGTATATTGTTCGCCACCCAATATACTTCTCAATTCCCAATACAACTTCTGTGATCGCTTTTTGGCCATGCCAAACCTGGTGTTCCCGGTGATCTTGGGTGTGGGATGGTGGCGCTGACAACATGTGAGGATTCATTTAGAATCTAATACGTTGTCATTTGCTAATGATGATTTGGAGGGAGAGTTCCCTCTAATCAACACCCTCAAGAAAATCCAAGGAACCAGCTCTATCACCACCCTAGTTACTTCTGCGGGCATTCTGGCCAAGTTTCCCAAAAACTTAATGCCATATTGCAGAATTTTTGACATGGAAAAGACAGATCATTTGCTGAAACATACTAGGTATGATTGTGGATTTTGGACAACCGTGGAGTTGGTGAACATCAATTGCCCATTGTATCCCCATACGGCGGAGGAAGAGGTTGCACTCAATACCTGGTTGGACGATATGTTAAAAAAAGGCTGGTTGTTTAAAGAAACTTCACCCATCGCTTCCCCTATCATCTTTGCAAGAAAATTGGATGGATCGCTCCACCCTTGCATGGATTATGGTCACCTGAACAAAATAACAGTTACAGACCCCTACCCATTGCCCCTGGAGCAGACAATCAGTCAGGCAATTGCCAAATCCTGGGTGTTCTCAAAACTCGACCTGGTGAATTCTTTCAATCAGATTTGAGTGATGGAAGGACAAGAATGGCTGACCACAATCTGAACGAGGCGAGGCATTTTTCAATTTTGTGTAATGCCCTTTGGGCTGAAAAATGCTCCCACTATGTTTCAACAAATGATTGACAATGCGTTAGGGGATCTCCGGTTCTCCTGCGCTATTGCTTATATTAATGATATCCTAGTCCATTCCCCAACTCCTGAACAACACGCTATCAACTTAGAAGCAGTGGTGGTTGCTTTGCATAAAGCAGGCCTGTTCCTCAAAGCTTCCAAGTGCGAGTTTTACAAGGAAGAGGTTACATTTCTTGGAAACTTGGTACTTAAAGAAGGTGTCACCATCCCCCCCAACAAATTAGATGCAATCTGAGAATGGCCAACCCCAACTACACAGAAGCAGCTTCAAAGTTTCTTGGGTACTATCATTTTCTTAAAGAAATTTTCCCCCGCACTTTCCCAGTTGGCCGCCCCACTCCATCCCCTCACAGGGAAAAAGGTACCATTTTGTTGGACCCCCAAATGCCAGCAGGCGTTTGAATCAATTAAGGAAGTGTTCATGTCTCCTCCCATTTTGAAACATGCCAATCCCACCAAACCATATATTGTCGCATGCAATGCTTCATTGGTAGCTGTGGGCGCGGTGCTGCTTCAGGACCACGATGGTCTCGAACATCCAGTTGCTTATTTCTCCTGAAAATTCACCACTACAGAGCAGTCCTGGGCCATTTATGACAAGGAACTGGCTGCTGTTGCATGGGCATTAACTCATTGGTGGTACCTGTTGCAGGGTGCTCATCATGAGTTAATGGTTCGCACAGATCACCAAGCTCTCTTGTATTTTTGCAAACCCCAAAAATTGGCACACCGGCAAGCCCAAACCTATTGGAACCTGTGCAGTTTTAACTTCAAATATGAATTTTTCAAAGGTGCGCTAAATGTCCTTCCCAATTTCCTAAGCCATAGTCCCACTCACTGCCCCTCAGAACCTGAGGAAGAGAATCTTGTTACTGTGATTCCTGCCACTCAAATTCTGTCAATCGCTCCCTCCATTGTTTCCTCCACTGCATTGTTGCCCGATGATCCATTATTGGCCCAGGTGTTAGCCGGTCAAACAGCCTGCCCTGAGGGCGTGGAGTTGATTGAACACTTGACTCACTCGAGTCCCAAACACTCCCTATATTCTTTAGAAGAAGGTCTCATTTACTTTTGTTCTCATGTTTGGGTTCCCCCTCCTTCCGCCTGAACGTATTCCATGCACACCATGATCCCCCCATGGTCAGACACCCTGGTAACAAGAAATGCATTGACTTAATCAAGCGAACCTTTAATTGGGCAGGACTGACCAAAGAGGTTCCAGCTTGGATTGCCAATTGTGTTATTTATGCTAGGGCCAAGTCAGACCGTTCCAGAAAAAACGGTCTTCTGCACCCTTTACAACAGGTGGAAGGTCCATGGACCTTGGTGTCTGTAGATTTCATTGTCAACCTCCCCTGCTCTAATGGTTTCACAGCGGTAATGGTAGTGGTAGATCGCTTTACCAAATTTTCCCTGTTTATTCCTTGTACTTCTGTGATTATGTTGGAAGAAATGACGCGTCTATTCATTTGACATGTGTTTTCAATGTTTGGTCTTCCCCCAGGAAATCATTAGTGACAGGGGTACTCAGTTTACTGCCCAGTTTTGGAGTGAACTCTTGTCAATCCTTAAGATAACCCCCTGTCAATCCATGGCGTATCACCCCCAGTCCAACAGCCAGACCGAGCAGGTTAACCAAGTTCTCAAACATTACTTGTGTTGTTATGCTGTAGCAGCGCAGGATACCTGTGATGATGACCTGCCTCTTGCCCTATTCGCATACAATAATAGGACTCACGCATCCATGGGTTTTTCACCATATGAAGCAAAGTTGGGGTTATAACCCATCATTCTCAGTCAGAGCATGCTTGCGACCAGAAGTGCAAGCTGCCGTGGATCATGCTGCCCATATTCGATCAACCCAAGCTTTAGTGCGGGAACACCTCACTAAAGCCATTGACAACTATAAGCAATTTGCAGATTGCAAGCGCCTTCCAGGTCGTGATTTAAGGTATGTTCTTACATCATGCTCGATACTCACCATTTGCAAATCCAAACCCCTTCCCACAAATTCTCCAGAAAGCGTTCAGGCCCCCACTTAGTGGAGGAGGTATTGGGTAATGGGGCGTTCCAGTTGAAGCTTCCCGCGCATTGGAAGCAACAACCAGTTTTCCATGTATCCCAGCTGTCGCCCTTAAGGGTGTAATTCCCACAGACCCAGAACCAATTGTCATCAATAATGAGGAGGAAGCCAAAGTGGAGGCCATCCTGGCATCTTGGAAGTCGTGAAAATCAGTCCAATATCTTGTGGCCTGGAAAGGATATCCAGCTTACAAAAACAGTTGGGTCAAGGCGCGCAATTGCGCGAATTGTATGGACCTGGTTGACGCTTTCCACACATCCCACCCCAAGGCTCCCCGCCCACTTCAGAAGGCCGTAATGATTATGGCTATTAAGTTTCCCAAAGTGCATAAGAACGTGGCTCTGGTGCAGTTTCCCGGTGGGGGCCACCCTTTGGAAAAAGCGAAGGGCAATGTAAGTCTTGGGGAGTGTCCTTTGGCTCTCGATCAAGCTACCTTTCCATTCCTGAATAAGAAAACACTGAAGAGGATGGTGGTACCCCTCATCACCCAGGGCGATCTCGCCCATGTAGTTGACAAGCGATGGGTGACAGCCTGTCCGCTTTGGATCCCACCCCCGATTCCTCACTCACCTTGGCAGAACTGTTGCAGGGAATTAGTGAAATCTGTGCTGAGATCATTGAACTGAAATTGGTCAGATCTAATTTGGGCGGCAATTGGGCTGATGGCCAAAATTCGAATGGCTGTAAAAGTATGAAGAATGAGATATTGGCTGGATCGCCTGATGGTTCCAATTTGACCCCTAAATCAGTAGAACAAATATTGGGTGCATCGATGAGAGCTCAAAATCCTCTAATATTAATTTAGGTGTTGCGCCTGATGGGCTACTATTGACTGAATGAATGGTTAAATGACCAAGTGCGGGCGGGTTGGCTGTCCTGAACCTGTTCCCAACCAAATGGTCCCATCCCTATATGGGATGGCCTTGTTGGATTCCCATCGCTCGTTGGGCCAGATGCGTCATACTAACCGTCAGAAATGCAATCAACCCCTGGTCCAGACGTTTGAGGTCAGACTGACGGAGACTCAGCCCACCGCCAAATTTTGTGATGTCAGTTCCCAAAGAATAAACCCCCCACTATCAACCAATTTGATGGTAAGGCTGAATTTGTGGATCCCGACCACGCCTTATCACTACCCAATTGACCACTATTTAATCAGTTGCAAGGCACTGAGAAGATTGTTGGTCAATTTTCTTACTTTATTTCCCAAATAAAATTTTAGTAAAACCCCAAATTTTTATCTCCTTCCTTTTGATCACATTCCATATGGCATTTCCCTGGTGGTCTGCCACTCCACACTCTGGGTGGGCCTTACCAGTTCTCTTGGTTACCATGGTTCCCCCCATTGCCAATTGTGCTCAACAAGTCCGAAATTTTTGGCTCTACAACCCTGTTCTCATGACCTTCTGGCAACAATATACAGGGATTTTATGGCCCTATGTCCGCCAACTACAAGAAAAATTTCGCCTCTCTAACACCCCCACTGAAATAGTTTTAACAACGAAGAATCTCGCAGAAACTATCCCAGTAGTTTTCCCCCCTGTTTCTAGAACCCCTGGGTCTGAAGTCTATTCAGTGTGGTTTGCCGTCGGGATAATCCTAACCCTGACATCCCACCACCATTTCGTGGTATCCTATTTCCCAGCTCCATATTAAGTCATATGGTCGGCAATGCCTCTGGCATTCTGGCTTGCTTTCTTGATGCTCACGCATCCTGACTGGCAGGTCGGTCTAAAACTTCTTCTGCCGTTTCATGACACAGTGAGCCATATAGAATATTAATATAAAAAATATTATTTTAGATCAGCCTTCAAGTTGATTATTATGCTCCAGAAACCACTTTGGTCGCTCACTTTGACATGGAATACCTTAGCAACTTGCCAAAATTATGTCTTGACTCTTCTCAGATGATTTTTAAGGTATCACTTCTGGGTGATAGTTGATTTTGTTATTAGTGCCAGAAGCAACCTTATCCATCTCAAATCAGAATCACCAGGTTCTGATGACATATAATAAATAAACCAAGTGAATCTGTAAGTCCTGGGGAACTTCCCCTGGCCGTTGATTGGTCCCTTTTCCCGTTTCTGAGTAAGAAGGTATTGAAGAGGGTGGCTGTAACCCTCGTTACCCATGGTGACCTCACCCACATGATAAACAAGCACTGGGTAACAGCACTTCTGCTTTGAATTCCTCCCCGGTGCCCACACTCACCTCAGCAGAACTGGTACAGTTAATTGGGGAAATCTGCGCTAAGATTGCCAAAATGAAACAGATCGACCCAAAATCAAGTGGGAGTCAGCTTGATAATCAATTTCCATGTAGTCGGAAAGGGATGAAGACTGCCCCATCAGCCAGAATTGCCAACGGTTTTGATTTGGCTAATGCTATGATTGAGAAAATCAACCCCCTCAAAATCATTGGGGATCAACCCCAACGGGAGGTAATAGCATTAGACACCATTGATGAGGGTTTAAAGCTCCTTCTGGCAAAATGGGCGTTTCAGCTGACGCAATGCTCTTGACCAAATTAATGCCCAGCGACTGGGCATGGGCAGGTTGGGCATCCCAAACCTGTTCCCAGCAAATGGGACCACCCCTACATGGGGTGGCCTTGGGGTTTTCTGCTGCTTGTCGGTCCAAACACCATTGCGCCAACTGTCAGAAATGTATCTGAGCCTCAGTTCAGACGTTTGAGGTCAAACTAATGTTGATCAGCTTACCGCTGAATTCTTTGGTGTTGGTTCCCAGTTAACTTATCTGTTCTCCATTCCCAAACAATTCTCTGGTTAATTCAAACTTGAGGAACCCAATTTAACTTGTTTCTCTCTTTATCAACCACTATTTAATCAGTTGCATTACACTGAGAAAATTGTTGGTCGATTTTTCTTTCTTAAATTCTCATTAAAAACTTTCATAAAAATCCAGTTTTTATTTTGGAAAATAAACCGCCTTTTCCGCTAACCCACACACTTTCTCTCAGGGTTAATGGCCGTACTTGTCTGATATTTCATTATGTGCTTGTATGAGATTCTGTCTCCCAGAAGTTATTGGGGAAATTCCTTCCCAGTTCCATATCCGTTGTACCGGCAGCAGTGCCTTTGGCATTCTGGTTTTCCTTTTGGGTGCTTTGGCACCTAGGCTAGCAGGCTGGTCTAATTCTTACTTGCTGTTTGCCTGACATAATCGACCAACCATTATTTTTAACCATTTCCTCCTTTCTTGTAGATATTGGAGCAACAATGGCCCCTCCTAATCAACTGAACCAGGTGAGAAGAAGATTCCTGTCCACAATAGTCCAGTTCCACTCAAAACTTCAACCCATACCCCATAGTTGCCGCGGCTACTTTGCTCATGTCAGTAGAATCTGAAATCCCGACTTACAACAAGTTTACCCCCCATAAGAGCCTAGCGGTTTACCCTGACCCCACTATCATCTCTTTGGTATCACTGGATTCATCCACAACTACCAATAAAGAGAAAATTTTTTACTTCTTATTACCCATGAAGATTAGTGTTGGGTCCCATCACGTCTCCTTTGAGGCCCTGGTAGACATCAGAGCCGCGGGTAATTTTATGAGTGTAGAACTGACCCAGCAATTGGAACTTGATATGGATGCAGGTCCTTTGGTGATGGTTGCGTCATCAGCCTCCCAAACCTCATACTTGGATCGTTGACCAGTCACACTTTTTGATACACCAGTTCAGCTTCTGCGACCGCTTTTCTGCTATGTCAAACTTGATGTCTCTTGTGATCTTAGGAGTGGGATGGTGGCGCTGGCAACATGTCAAGATCCACCTGGAGTCTAACATGCTGTTGTTCATTAATGATCAACTGGAGGGCAAATTTCCCCTAATTGACACTCTTAAGAAAGCTCAAGGTTGCAGTTCTATCACTTCCCTCATCTCTCCTGCGGGCCTTCCATCCAATTTTCCTACATGTTTAATGCATTATCAAAGTATCTTTGATTCTGAAAAGGCAGATCGTCTGCCTCCTCACACTAGATTTGACTGTGGATTTTGTATGACGGTGGAGTTGGTGAATATCAACTTCCCGTTGTATCCCCACACAGCAGAGGAGGAGGCTGCGCTCAACACTTGGTTGGATGAAATGGTGAAAAAATGGTGGTTGTTTAAGGAGACATCGCCAGTCATGTCTCCCATCGTCTTCGCTAAAAAAGCTGATGGTTCCCTCCACCCCTGCATGGATTATAGACACTTAAATAGAGTTACAGTTTCTGATCACACCCCCTGCCTTTAGAGCAGATGATAAGCCATGCAATCACCAAATCTCATTTGTTTTCCAAGCTGGATCTCATCAATGCTTTTAATTAGATTTGGGTAATGAAAGGGCAAGAATGGTTAACAGCAATCTAGATGAAGCGAGGCATCTTTCAATTCCATATTTAATGCCCTTTGGGCTAAAGAATGCTCCCGCTAAGTTTCAACATATAATTGACAATGTACTGGGTGACCTCCAGTCTTTCTGCGCAGTTGCACATATTGTTGACATTCTGGTTCACTCCCCAACTCCCAAGAAACACGCTACTGACTTGGAAGCAGTAGTGGCCGCCTTGCATAAGGCAGGCTTGTTCATTAAGCCTTCTAAGTGCAAGTTCTATAAGGAGGAGGTCACCTTCCTCAGGAACCTCATCCTTAAAGATGGTTACAAAAATCCCACACAATAAGTTGGATGCTATCCGAGAATGGCCAACCCCAACTACCCATAAACAACTATTGCGTTTCTTGGGAACCATCATTTTATTAAAAAATTTTCCCTAGGAACTTTCCCAGCTTGCTGTCCTGCTCCACCCCCTCACTGGCAAGAATATTATTCCGCTGTATGCCCGAATGCCAGCAGGCATTCAAATCAATTAAAGAGGTGTTCATGTCCCCTACCATTTTGAAACGTGAAAATCCCACCAAGCTGTATATCGTTGCATGCAACGCCTCATTGGTATAAGTGGGAGTGGTTTTTCTCCAGGAGCACGATGGCTTAGAACACCCACTCGCCTATTTTTCCCAAAAGATCACCTCTACAGAGCAGCCTTGGGCCATTTACAACAAGGAGTTGGCAGTCATTGCCTGGGCATTAACTCATTGGAGGTATCTGTTACAGGGTGCTCAACATGAGTTTATGGTCTGCATGGACCACCAGGCTCTCTTGTACTTTCGTAAACCCCAAAAATTGGCGCATCAGCAAACCCTCAGCCTAGCAGGACTTGTACAGTTTTAATTTCAAATACAAATTCATAAAAGGTGCGCTTAACGTACTTCCCAATTTTCTCAGCTACAGCCCCGCCCACTGTTCCGCGGATCCAGAGGAAGTGGATCTTGTTACCATGATTCCTGCTGCCCAAATCCTGTTGATTGTCCCTCCTGTTGTTTCTTCCATTGATCTGGCCCCTGACGCTCCATTAGTTGCTCAGGTCTTAGCCAGTCAAATGGCCTTCCCTGAGGGCATGGAGCTGGTTGAGCATTTATCTCACCAGAAGCATAAACACTCCCTATATTCATTGGAGGAGGGTCTTATTTATTTTCAGACATGCGTTTGGGTTTCTCCCTCCTTCAGAACTGAGGTATTTCATGCACATCACGATCCCCCACAGTCGGTCATCCTGGCAATATGAAATGCATTGACTTGATCAAGTGGACCTACAATTGAGAAGGTTTGACAAAACTAGTTCCATCCTGAATCACTGACTGCATTACTTGTGCTTGGGTAAAGTCAGACCACTCTGATAGAAACGGCCTTTACACCCCTTACAGCAGGCAGAGGGTCCATGGACGTTAGTGTTTGTGGACTTTATTGTTGAACACTCCTGCTCTAATGGGTTCACAGCGGTGATGGTGGTGGGAGATTGTTTCACTAATTTTTCCTCTTTATTCCTTGAACTTCCGCAATTATATCAGAGGAGACCGCCCACCTTTTTGTACATCATGTGTTATTGATATTTGGTCCCCCACAGGAGATCATCAGTGACTTTTTTTCACAGTTCATGGCGCAGTTTTGGAGTGAACTCCTATCAATCCTAAAAATATCCCCCTGCCATTCCACAGCATACCATCCCCAGTCCAATGGACAAACCGAGAAAGTTAACCAAGTCCTCAAACAATACCTGCGTTGCTATGCTGCAGCTGCACAGGACACCTGGGCCAACGACCTTCCCCTTGCTCAATTTGCTTATAATAATGGAACCCACGTGTCTATGGGGTTTTCGCCCTATGAAGCAACGTTGGGTTATAATCCTTTGTTTTGGTCAGACTTTTCTTGTGGCCTGAGGTCCAAGCTGCCGTGGATCATGCTGAACATATTAGGTCAACTTAATCCTTGGTGCGGGAACACCTCACCAAAGCTATTGATGATTACAAGTGATTCGCGGATTGTACGCAGCTCCCAGGTCATTATATAACATTGGGCTCCTATGTTATGTTCAATATCCACCATTTACAAATTCATGCTCCTTCCTATAAATTTGCAAGTAAGCGTTTGGTCCCCATTTGGTGGAAGAGCTCTTGGGTAATAGTGCATTCCAATTGAACTTTCTAGCTCTCTAGAAACAGCATCCTGTCTTCCACATTTCCCAGCTGTCGCCTTTCAGGGGTATGGTTCCCACTGAACCTGAACCAATCATCATCAAGGATGCAGAAGAGGCTGAGGTAAAGAATATCCTGGCATCCTGCAAGTCCCGACAGTCCATTCAGTATATCATGGCTTGTAAAGGTTATCCAGCCTACAAGAACAGTTGGGTCAAGGTGCGCAATTGTGCAAACTGTATGGAACTGGTCGAAGCGTTTTAAAAACCTACCTTAATGCTTTCCACCCTCCCCAAAAAACTGTGATAGTTATGGCGATCAAGTTACCCAAGATGAACAAAAATGTGGCCCTCAAGCAGTTTCCCGGTGGTAACGCCCTTCCTTTAGAAAAAGGAAAGGGTAATGTAAGTCCCAAGGAACGTCCCCTAACCATTAATCCGGCCCAAAACCCATTTCTGAATAAGAAGGTATTGAAGAGGGTGGCTGTACCCCTCATTATCTAGGGCGACCTTGGCCACATGGTAGACAAGCTCTGGGTACCAGCTCTTCTGCTTTGAATTTCTCCCCCGGTGCCCACACTCACCTCAGCAGAACTGGTACAGTTAATCAGGGAAATCTGCGCCAAGATCGCTGAAATGAAACTGATCAACCCAAAGTAGAGTGGAAGTCAGCCCGATAGTCAGATTCCATGTACTCAGAAATGGATGAAGACTGCCCCATTGGAACCATCTAGTACTAAAAAAAGATCACCCCATTGGCTAGAATTGCTGACAGTTCTGATTTGGCTAATACTATGATCGAGAAAATCAACCCCCCCTCAAAATTGTCAGGGATCATCCCCCACAGGCAGGTAATAGCATTGGATACCATCAATGAGGGTTTGAAGCTCCCTTCTGCAAAATTGGGTGTTGCGGCTGATGTAACGCTCTTGACCAAACAAATAACCCAGCGTCTGGGCATGGGCGGGTTGGGCATCCTGAACCTGTTCCCAACCAAATGGGACCACCCCTACGTGGGGTGGCCTTGGGGGATTCCCACTGCTCATCAAACCAAACACCGTTGTGCCAGTTGTCAGAAACGTATCCTAGCCTCAGTTCAGATGTTTGAGATCAAACTGATAGTAACTTGGCCTGCTGCCAAATTCTTTGATGTTGGTTCCCAGTTAGCTTATCTATTCCCCATTCCCAAACAATTCGCTGGTTAGGTCAAACTTGAGGGACCTGATCAAGGCTTGTTTCCCCTCTAAATTCACCACTATTTAATCAGTTGCATTACACTGAGAAAATTGTTGGTCAATTTTTCTTTCTTAAATTCTCATTAAAAACCTTTCATAAATATCCAGTTTTTTATGTTGGAAAATAAACTGCCTTTTCCGCTGACCCTCACACTCCCCTTGGGGTTAATGGCCATAATTGTCTGGTATTTCATTATGTGCCTGTATGATATTCTGACTCACTGGCAGTTATTGGGGAAATTTCTTCCCAGTTCCATATCTGTTGTACCAGCATCAGTGCCTTTGCCATCTAGTTTGCCGTTTGAGTGCTTTGGCACCTAGGATGGCAGGCCAGTCTAATTCTTAATTTTTGTTTGCCTGACAGGATCATCCTCAGCTATTAGTCACTGGTGATCATTATAGTAATTTGGGAGCACTGATTGGCCCCACTTGAACCTATCTTATAATCTCGGTGGAATATTGGATTCAGCTAAACCCATATTGGGGAGCAAATACTAATCAATCACCTAATTTCCAAAAATCCAATCAATAAGCCATTATGCTGGGATTGGTCTATTTCATCCCAAATCTCACTAAATCATTTAGAGAATCTAAATGGTTAGTCTATTTGACAAGCATAATATCTTTTAACATCACCTAGCACATGACAAGCCACTGGTTGTTAGTAATAGTGTCCACTTAACAATAATTGGTCCCAGAATGCTTATGTTAGCACGTTTGGTTAGGTTTAAAGAGATTTTTAGTAGGAATCATGTTGGCAGAGCCCATATTGATTGTCATGGAGCGTGATGATAACTATAATAAACTAGCCTGGAACTCCAGATTAAAAACAACCAGAATCCCATCCAGAGTATTGGAGGTACTGCCATCTATATTGATCGATAAAAGATGAGAAATGCAACCACAAGGACTACCCTGGAATTCCTACAGGTGGAAATGCATCACCTCTAAAATGTTCAATGAGACTCCAAAGCTTTATAAATAAATTTGGATATTTTTGAATTTTTTATTTTAGCTAAATGACTAAAGGGAGAAAAGATGAAGTGGCAGGGGATTCTTTGGGTCTCACTGCCTTATAAATATTGGACAATTATAAGTCTGATGTTGTTTAAAGAATGATTCAGTATAATTTAAGGGAAATCGGTCAAAAGACCCTGGCCAATTATTGATGAACCCTTTGATTGGGGAAAAACATTTAATACTAATAAAACTTGGCTGATTAGTTATTATTTAGGTAGTTGGGATATTCTGACTCATCGGTGGAATCAAAGGAGCTTTTCTGAGGCCCCTCCCCACCTTATCACATCTAGTTCAGAAGCAACACCTAAGCGGGGACCACCCCTTTTATAGTCGTGGTAGAGGTCCCCCAAGGTAAAATAATTTTAGCTAATAGGGATTGGCTGAAATTAATCAAATTGTTACCCCACAGGTATATCTGTCCAAAAAATAACTCCCCATCTATCGTTCAGCCAAAGTGAAGCAAGTTTTCTCAGCTTCAATATGCTGAATTCCTATATTTCCTCATTGAGATGGTAGCAAGCCATTCCAAACTTATAATTGAATTTTCTTCAACTCTTGATACAATTTAGTATGACTGGTCAAATATAAAGAGGGTTACTTTTCTTATCCTCTGTGGAAGCAAATAAACTATGGGAACTTAACTTTCTAATCAAAAGTTTTATTTTATTTTATTTTTTCAGTGGTACAATCCCCCATTTGTTGTAGTTTAGGCCTAATTAGCACCAGCGAGAGAAAAACTCTTAAAATCCAACAATAAGCTCACAAATAAAAATGTGGACCCAACAATGACATTCAACATCAGGAATAATTTTGCAATTCCAAAATCATATAACACTGAATTTATCATGGCCTGTCTTACCAACTCATGCTCAAACTTTGCTACCAATTTTCTCCTTCCACCATGAGTTTGCTTAGCAGATCAGTGTCACTTCATTTTTTGGGCAACTAGGGCACCCATAGCTAAGACACATATGATTGATCCCACTGAGTTGGGAAGGGGTTCAGTTTTCCCATACCTATCAGGGATGGTCTCACAATTTCTGAGGATGATGAGCCACAGAAGATGAGAATCCCCTGCTCAAAATTAATTTACATAATTTCCTCTCTGTTTGACAAATGTTTGTTTGACTATTAAGTATGAATAGTTTTGAGGAGAATAGCTTCAATTTTCAACATACTAAAGGACTATCTGATTCTTGTTGGAATCTGGACTCTAATAGTAATGTAATTACTCCCACCCCTCAGCCAAATAGACCTACAGTTAGTAGAAGGGCTATACTAAGTTGGGGTAGAAATCAGGGGAGCCATTCTGAGGTCCCCAAAGTCCTTTATCTAAATTAGTTCTTACTCCATTGTAGAGATTGGCCCCTTTTATAGCCCTGGAGGGGGAACCACCAGGTGAAACTATTTTCCCCGCAGTGATTGGCTCAAATATATCAAATATTTACCTCAAAGCCTTGTCCTACCTACTTTCAACCCTCCATTGGCTGTTCCATAAAAGCAAGGAAAGTTTTGAGAGCTCCAATAGGTTGAGCACTCATATTTCCTAAATACGCTTGAAGCTTATAATGCATTTTCGCCTTTCTCACTTCAAGCCTTGAGTTTTTTAAATATTAAGCAGTGCAATCATAATAGGGATTGCTTCTTGTCGCTCACCACAATTGATAAAAAAATTCATAAAAACCAACATCTTTTGTTTATTCTAGATTTATTGCAGGGAGGCCAACCATGGGATGGACACTTCCGAATATGACTCAGGGAAGACAAACTTAGTACCAGGGGAGGCACCCCAGAGAAACGATGCTATCTCTTGTTGTCAGCGGGAACGCCACTTATGGGGAGGGGAGGGAACGTGTGAAGGGGCTGTAGCCACTATTGAGCACGTGTGGAGGAAGGGGTCTGATTTGATGAACCAGACTGGGAACCAGGAGGAGACCAGCTGTCAGCGACGTTTTGGGAGGTATCCAAACATCCATGCTTGAAAGTGGTCCACCAAATGAGACCGGAATCTGTGGACAGTTTCTGGGAGGGTGGGGGTGGAGCCTGCGATGGCATCTAAGACGATCGTGTGGATGGTCCACATGGCGATTGTGACCACCAGAGCACGGAGGGAGGGTGGGAGAGGGGCGACCATAGATAAAGCAAACATATCCCTAGACAAACTGAAGGGATGTGTCTGATCCTGGCAAAGCAGACGTTGTACCTCACGCCATATCACTTTAAAGGTAGGGCACTTCTCCAGGCGGTGAAACAGCGTTCCATACTGGCCACACACGACACAGGATGAGTGTAAAGCCTTAGAGCGCTCAGCTGTACGATACACCCGCCTCAGGCAGCTCCACACATGGGAGCGGACTTGAGGTTGCAACAGAGGATGGTGTGCGTATTTCCAGATAGTTTTTGGGTCTCAATGGAGTAAAGGATGTCCATCATGTCCAGGTAGTCCACCCTGGATAGGACATGGGGCTGAATGGGGATCACGCCATCATGGATGGGTAGCCCCTGTACCTCTTGTGTGAACTGAGGTGAGGGGCGGCATCTTTGGGTTGTATGTCCTCTAATACGAATTCTCCACTCAGCGCTTCGCATGGAGAGGAGGATTCGTTTGAAGTGGGTTTTAGTCCCGTGAGGACCTGTGGCCGATGTGTGTGATGCGAGGTATTTCATCAGGGAGTTGGGGTTTGATGGATTGTTGAGGCCCAAGGCTCGGGAGAAGTTGGAGTGGGCCGCGCGGGACCAGTGTTGGGATGGGAGTGTAGGAGCGGTGACGGCCGCGATCCAAGTGCCCAGGATCTTGGCAGCATGGCCTTGAAGTCAAGCAGGCCCATGCCACCTTGATGATGAGGGCCAAACATGACCTCTAGCCGTACTGGTGGAGGGCGGCCTGACCAAAGCCATCCTTGCAGCAAGGCATACAGGGATTTGAAGAAGCTTGGGGAGAAGGGGATGGCGTGGGCTCTGAACCAGACTTTGGATAGGAGCATAGAGTTGGCTAGAACAACCCTGCCAGTGAGGGTAGTAGGGTGGGCTCTGAGAGAGGCGATTTGCTTCGTCACATTATCCAGAATATGGCACTCCATTACTGCTGACGCATATCCGCCTGCCTCCATCCACACGCCCAGATGGCGCACCGGTCCTATGGTAGGACGTGGCACAAAGGGGAGCACCAGTGGAGTAGTGTGTTGAGTTAGTAAGGCGTGGGCGTGGGCGAGCAGATGGGCTAGGTTGGGAACTAAAAGCTGGGGCCCAGCAGTTCTGAAACTGACCAAGGAGGATGATTTCGGTTTTGGAGGCGTTCAGTGTCGCGTTGCTTACCCGGGAATATTCCTGGATGAGGGCTTCAAGCGCGCGTGCATCTTTATTATTAGACACCCCACCACGCAGTCATCTGCAAATGCCATCATCTTGACTGAGGCTTGGCCTGGCACATGGACCCCAGTGAGTTGGGCATTCACATTTCGCAGTAGTGGGTCAAGGCTGAAGTTGTATAAGAGTGTGCTGAGGGGGTCCCCTTGTCGCAAGCCCCTTTGAGGGCGGACTACTTCTGTTAGGAAGCCTGGGCCACGCACTGCCATTGTTGCAGATTCGATGAGCAGCATCACCCAGTTGATGAAGTGGGGGGGTAGGCGGAATTGATGGAGGCAGGCCCTTAGGCTTTCACAGTTTACTCTATCATAGGCCTTTTGTTGGTCCAAGAATACCAGTGCTCCTGAGGCTGTGGACTGACATACATTAGCCACAGAGTGCACGTTATCCCAAATCGACCTTCTGGGGATGAAACTGAATTGTTTGGGGAGATGGTGGCAGATGCTACAGTCCCTAAACAGTTAGCCATGATTTTTGTTAAATTTTGGTGTCTGTGTTTGTTAGAGAAATGGGGCGCCAGTTGTCTAAGTCAAGCATATCCCCTTTCTTGAAGAGTGTGACAGTAAAGGCCTCATGTCCTCTTGGTAGGAGGCGCGTTTCCAACAGGCTTTGGTTAAGTGAGGCGAGCAGCAATGGAGATATATATTTGAAATATTTTTTGTAGAACTCATATGGAATGCCATCTGGGCCTGGGCATTTTTGGTTTGGCGCACCGCAAATAGCTGTCCATAATTTGTTCGGAGTAATTAAATCCATTATTTCTGGGTATTGGAAAATGGTGCAGATATGAGCTCAGTCGAGAAATTCCGCTACTTTGGCTGGCTGAATTGGTTCAGCTTGGTAATACTCGGAGTAATATTTTTGTGTTTTGATTGCCACTTTGGCCAGTGTGTCCACAATGGAATCATCCGATCTTCACATCTGTGTGCAGGCCACGCTTTCGCGTGGTGCAAAATTTTTTTTAAAGAAATATGTGGTGCACTTGTCGCCCTTTGTGATTCATGTGGACCTGCATTAAACACAAACCTGATGTTTGTGTTGCCTTTCGAGTGCGTTGAGGTGGGCGGCCTCTGCCCACTTCTGGCCCCATGCAGGGCTGTATCCTGTAGCTGGAATGTTGGACTCCAAGTGTGCCAATTCCACTAGAGCGCGCGAGATAACCGCCGATGTGGCCTGTGAGCGTCTGGAGGAGAGATGGCGAGAGTGGCAGATGGTGTCCTCTTTGAAAGATGCCCATATGGAAATGGGGTTTGCACAAAATGGTGCAACAAATGATTTTGCCAAAGTTGCCTCTTCCACCCACGTGGAAAATCCTGGTGACGCGAGCTTGGGGGGGCGGATTTTGCACCAATGTGGGGCCTTAGCAACTGTGACAGGTAGGTGGTAGGTTATTAAGACCAGTCGGTGGTCGGAGAATTCCATTTTCATTGTTTTGAATGGGAGATGTGGGGCTGGAATTTCGCTGGCGTTAAAATAAGGTTGATGCGGGTCATGGACCTTAATTGGCCATTGTGGACGTGGGGACGTGTCATGTTTTTGAGCAGCGGGGCATGTCATGGCAGCGCATCTATTAACCCAAGGGTGGCTTTTAGAACGCGTAGTTCTACGTGACCCTGTAGGGCATGGGGTGAGGGAGGCCACTGGTCTGTTGGTGAGGTTAACCAACAGTTCATGTCGCTGACTAGGAAAGAATCAGGGGGTAGTGGGAGGGATTTGACTGACAAGAAAAATTCCTGACGCTCGTGTGCACCGTTTAGGGCATAGATGTTGACGATTGCATGTGCTACATCAGCCCATGAGAAGGTGACGATGAGCACTCAGCCATTTAGGAATGTTTCTGAGGATGTGAATTTGAAAAACGATTTTTCCAAATTAGCACCCCACAGTGCTTTGACCAAAAGGATAGGGATGGGAGGAGCATTTTTTTCCAAGCTTCCTCAGAACCTTGTGGACAGTGGGTCTCCTGGGTGGCCAGGATATCTACGGGTAAATTGTGTTGTAAAAAACTCAGTTTCCTAGCCTGGGATGGGGAGGCCTTGAGTCCGGCGATATTCAACGTCCCTAGAGTGAAGGTTTCCCCATCGCACCTTAGGTGTGAGGGGTGGGCCCCCGGGCCCACCAGCCTCTTCTATGTCCCTATGGGCTTTCACAGCAGCGCGGGTGTTAGCAGCAACGCTATCAGAGTTTTTGTTCATTTTTGAGGAAAGAGTTGCATTGGCTTTGGCCTTCACTTTTTGTTTTCCTGACTTCGGACAAATTTTTTGCGGTGCAGATGAGATTGGTGCACTGTCAAGCAGGTCAAAAAAAAATTTTCAGTTGGGATAGGTCCCAAGTCAGTTTTGACTGAAGCTTGGGTGCAAAGATTGGGTGAGATCGAATCTCCCATCAGATCCTCAGATTGAGTAACCACTCGGCGTGGGCTTCCCAATCTGATTGGATGATGGATTCCCGAGTTGCTTCCACCGCGAAGGTCTCCATGTCCTCCTGACATTGTGAGTGTGGGATAGCGGTGGTGGCTTTGGCCACTTCCTTGGCCGTGGCCCTATGGGCCTGCTTGGCCTTCTTCTGCTCCTGCGGGGAGATAGGCTTTACCAATAAGTAGCAGCCTTGTGCTCCCCACGGGAAAGCCTCCCTGGTGCTTGCAGTTGGTTCATAGTGCGCCTCTCCGTTGGCCATGGCCACCAAGGGGTGCTCTTGGAATGTGACACCCTCCTTGATGGGGCATGCGTGTACCTTATTGCTGAACGCATCACAGTGGGTGCAAATGGGGGGCGCACTGTCCACAGTCACCCGGAATGGGTGGGTGGTATGCCCTGCAATATCAATAAAAGTGGAGTGCAGGATCTGGGTTAGGTCCTTCGCGATCTCCTCAGTTGGGTTCAGAACTGCGATGGCTTTACCGGTGCACAGGTGTGGCATCTGCATGAAGCGTTGCATTTTGAAAGATTGTATTTTGCTGTATACAGTGAGACCATCTTTCAGGTGTTTTTCCAAAATTTCACGTTTTACTGTTTTAGGCAAAAAGTCAAATGTGAGGAAAATTTGGTTTGATTTTGTCCATCTGATGCGTTTGGTTTCGACAACCCATTGCCCTTTGAGGAGGTTGACCACTATGCGCACCGCTGCAGCCTCATCTGGAGCTTTTTTGCTATTGAAGCCTAGGTCCAGCCAACTGTGCGACATGGAGTGAGGTGCAATGTACACCGCAGTCGGGAAAACTTTGTGTACATCTTCACAAAATTTTTCCCATAAGGCCGTTTTTGGATGTCCAGATACACACGGACTCCAAATTCTACCGACAAAAGTGGCTGGGAGTGTGGCGTGTTGATGTACTGGTTGCATCGTGCTTGCCACATGAGTATCTCTGGGGAAATTGTGACCGCCAGTTTTTTAAGATTTTTGTCTATTCCGCCGGATTCTCTGGGGCGTTTTCAAACGTTGGAGGCCGCGGGCCTTCCGCCTGCTCCTCTTACCTTGCTTGCCCAACTGCTCCCTGACATGGGCGCAGACTAATCTCCTCTGTGAGATTATCAAACTAGATTCAGTCTTGAATTGAATAGGTTGCAAAAGTGATTGCAACGAGAAAGAAAAGTTCTATTGTTTATTTTAAGTATTAATAATTTAGAGGAGTAGTAGAATAGCATGGTGGTTCCTGCTCCACTCTGGGTGGGTTTTTATTGAAACATGTTCTAAACCAGCAAAGACTAAAAAACTTGGCGTGGTGTATTTGTCCCAAAGTCAATCCGCCTCATTTACATAAGTAATATTAATTTTAACTAGTGGTCAAAAAACCCCTTGATTTATTTTGCAGTTGGGAGATATTCTTCTGCAATACTGTTGAAATCAGGGGCTAATTAGAACCTGCGATCATACATTAAACCCTGCTTCCAACAATTGGTACTAACTAAAGGGGGTATCATACCACAAAAACACTCTAATGGAGGGTGTGGTGGTAATTAGCCCAAGCAATATCCCCACTGCCTCTGATCCCTGGCTAGATGCTATATCTCAGCAGCTAGCCAGCGCACTATCTTGACTTGAATCACTTGAACAGTGCATTTTCAAGCCTCTCATGAGGCTGCTCTCATTATCTCTAAACCCCAGTTTCACAGACAAATTTACCCCAGGTAAGGGTAGCATAGCGAAATTACTCTTATTTGTATGAAGCTGTTATGGAAGGGACAACTAATCCCCAAAAATTAAAGCATTTGCCCCAGCCTCAACAGCTCCATCCAAGAGGAGATGGTACCTTATATGGACACCCTTAAAACGTAGGCAGAGGTAAAAATCCTCATTGAAGAATTTGGCTCTGTACAAAGTTTGAAGATGAAGAAGCAGACTTTATGTGCCTCAGCATTTAAGGGAGAATAGCTCACCACTTTTGGTGATTGGTTTTATGGTGAAGCCTAGCCCTTGGTGCTTGCAAAAATGTTACCTCTTGATGAAGCTCTCGCAGCCATTCTGACTAGCTTAGCTTCTCACCCTTCTATAGCTCGGCATCTTATCTCTGTAAAGCGCCACCTCTGGACTATATGTCATATCAAGTAGGCTCTTCTAGAGGTTTCAGATATTTATGACGCTGAAACTACTTCAAGTGTTGGGTCGAACCACATTGTTTTGACCATTGAAAATTACTCAACCATAGCCCCACCAAAGGAGGCTATGATGATCTATAGGGGCCCCCTATGTTGGTTACTACTCTGAGCCCAGCCCCTTCAGTGAAGCTTAACCCTGATCTCCCTTTGCCCTGCAAGACTGAGGTTACTAAGCCTTTGAGTCAGAATGCGCTACCAACAGTGGGGCCACGCTCTCTGCCACTAATTTCTGGCAATTTCATCTTTTTCCATCTATTAAACATCTTCTCCGCACCAAGACCTCCATGTAGAGGTATCTTCCGGTGGCCAAAAGGCTTCTCCTAAGCCCAAACCTTTCTCTCCGGTAACAGTCACTCCCAACAACCATGGGCTCAATGATAAGGCTGCTCAAGTTAATATGCCTGCTCCTCCAATGATCATACCTGCGGATGGTCCTCAGCTACCAAAGTTATGGCTTCCACCTCTAACAGCCCTTCTAGCGTCCACTCAATGTGTTTAGACAACCTTCTGATGACAAGTCTGAAGGGGGTTATGAGGACGTTGGTTATTATGTCATATGAGCCCAACTGTTTTAGATATAACAGATTGGCTGAACCCTGAAGGAGTAGATAAAGCCCTAAACTCTCAAGACCTACCTTAATCAAGTGCGGGGGTGCCCTGAGGATATTGATACTGCTAGTAATGCTGACCAGGTTATAGCTTTGCTTATCAAACCCATTCATCAAGTTCACACCCTACAATCCATTAAAAATATCTATCTCAAGGCAGCTAAAACTCTTGCCTCTACTCACCGTCTTAAGAAAGTATTAGCTCTTCACCCTAACTTTAAGGGACCTTAACTGAGGTATAGATTGTTATTAAAAAAGTTCAGGTTAGGGCTTCTTGGACACTGGATCTCCAGTGAACGTTATCTTTTAAGATGATCAAGTAGAACAAGCTGGCTTCTGATCTCAAGTATACGCAGGATTTTGTAACAGTATGTTCCAGCAACACTCGTGCTATTGGAGCCTACTCCTTTTTGCCTATTCGGATTGTAAAGCTCATCTTGTCAGCTCTTGTCTTGGCCTTGGAAATAACGCTTATGACATACTTATTAGCACACAGTTTATGATTGAGTATGACACTATAATCAACATGAAACAGGGTTACCTATCCCTAATTGGTTATGAAGTCCCTCTAAACTTTAACAATGAATAACTCAGTAAAAATACTACTACTGTTTAGTAGAGTACCCTTCCTCTGCTTTATCTTTATTCTAAACAACCTCTGGACGCAACAAAAAAGGTTGCCTGATTTTTGTAGACACTTCAGAGTGAACTCCCTTTTTCACTTTATAGAAGACGGTAATCAAGGCTGGTGAGCAACGGGTGGTTGCTACTAACATTATGCTACATATCCTCCAATCCTGTCTGCTGCACATAATAAACATTGATGGAATAAGCTCCTTAGAGCCCCAGGAGTAGCTGGGTATAATAGATCCCGCCTATCAACGACTTATTAATATCCTATTGGGGAATCTTATTAATAAACCCATCATGGTCAAAAAACATCAAGAGATAGGGAAAGTTCTTCTAATCCCTCTTCAAGAGATTGGCAGGATCCAATTTTTTATTTAACCTAGGTAATCTGACCAGGGGACAGAGATTACCAAAGCTCAAAAGTTAACAAATAAGTTTTCACCAAACAAAATGATCAAACCGCCCAAAACAGGTGGATGACTCACAAAACGTGAACACAACCAACCAGGTGGGACAGCGGGAACTGCTTATCCCATCATGGCAGAAGGGGAGGGGGATCAGGGGGCTCATCCTCAGCCTCTACTTCGCCCCAAAGCAGGGCATGGGCTACAGCGGAGAAAAGGGGTGTCAGGGCATCTGCAGGATGCAGAGATAATTTTCTGATGATTGGGGTGGCAGGAAGACAGTGGTTAAATAGAAGAGATCCGACGTAATTGGCCAAAGCTAGTTCAGCTTTCATGCATGCATCAGGGAGCTTTACAAATGTTACAATGTTGGTGTGGATAATCTTTGATTTAGGATTCCGAGTTACCACTGCCATGTGCTGGATGGTGTTGGTGGCAGCTTTGTGAGAAACAGTCATCATCTGCTTTTGGAGCTTATTGGAGGTGGAGGGGATAATAGGAGTAGAAATTCCTCCTCTGAGTATCGCCAATGATTTGGTGGCAGCTTTGGGGAGAAAATGACAATCTGGCCTAGCAGTTGCTTCAACAGTCAGAAAAGTGGTCACCGCGGAATGTTTTGGCATTTTGCTGGGGGCATATAAGCGAGGTGGTTGTGTAGTGTCATGGTCAATAAACACAAACTGCTCGAGTTGAATAGTGTGGTCTCCAATAATATTCCTAGACTCATCAATTTCAGCCAATAGATTCCAAGGATTTTGGTTGAATTGAATTGGGAAATCAGCATATTCCTGAGATTTGATTGGTTCATTAGAGGACGCATAGGAGCAAACTGATGTCCAATCCTGTGATTGATTGGAGAAAGCATTTGTGACACCGGGGCGAGGAGGATGCTGATTGGTGGATGCAGGTGCAGCTGCAGAACAGGCTTTGGGGTAGGGGGAGGTAGGATCATACCCCATACCAAAGCTGGCTCAGGGTGGGCGGCAGATTGGAATCTGGCGGACAAAAAGTCAGAGCCATCAGAAACGGCTAAGGATGGGCATTTACATATTGAGTAATCCAACTTGAAACAGGATGGACAGATCATTCACCCGCCCTTGATGTGGTCCCATAACGGATGGTCAGAGGAAGAAGGGATGATGTACGAGGGGTCTCGCCAAGGCACTTTTATTAAATTCAGAGCTGATTGTGGCATATGCCCGAGGCCCAGCGAGGTGTGGCCCCATTTGGGTCCACAAATTTCAAGATGGGGTTGGATCCATAGGCTGTTAAACCTTTCATCAGCTCTTGGTGGAGCACCTCAGGGGGAAGGTGGGTGGGCAAACCAGCAAACTGAACCACCAAAGTGGTGTCCGCTTGGAGCCAGGTCTGAGTTGTTGTGAGAGATGTACCTTGGAAGACCAGGGGCACCGTTGCCGCAGTGGTGGTATTGGCTTCATAGGTGAAGCCGAGATTGGAATACCACTTTTAGGGGTGGAAGTCAATAAAACAGGCGTGACGTATCACCACCTGATCCATTTTGATAATGGCTTGATCCTGGTAAGGGAAAAGTTTCCCATAATTGACCCTAAGGCTGAAATGCATGTTGCTCCAGGGGAGCACCAGGGGCAACGAGGCACCACTTGGGTATGAGCGAGGTATATGTTATAAAATTGGCAGTATCAAGGAGATATGCAATAAACGATTTGCACAGGGTTTGACCCAATGAGCAATAAGACCAATGATATGAGGATTGTTGCCCTTTAATTAATCAGAAATAAACTTATTCAATAAATGTGAAGCACCTGCTCCCAATATACTCTTTTATTTAATATAATTACTGTTGTGGCCCTTATCTGTTCCACGCACTCTATACTACTAACAACCTAATCTCCTCAATCATCTCATCCTGCTTGTACTTTAGTGACTTCAGATGGTACCGCTTTCATGGCTTAGTAATTCACTTCGCCGTATCTCATTGGTTCCTCCAATTCTTCATTCATTAATTCATAATCACCCAATTTGGCCAATTTCCCAACAAGCCAATATTACCTCATTTCGAGATGCTTGAATTAATCATATTTATAACAACTTGGCGTATTCCATCCGTTCCACCATATTAACTCAGGGCTTATCATCCAGTCATATTGGAATCGCGACATTACCCCCTCCTTGACTGGATTATAAGGCTCCTATTGCTTATACGCCCAGAGAAACTTCACATGCACTCTGTTGAAGATCTGACCACTAGTGGGGTCCTTAATAGTATACGCATCCATACCTGTCTTCTCAATAGCTTTGAATGGCCCAATTTAGATACTAGTTAACTTGTGCTTTTTACCCAAACCCATGTTGATCGTGGAATAGAACCATGTCTCCATCTTTGAATTGTGCTAGGCCACTTCGCCATACCTGATCAGCAGCCTGGTTTTTGATTTTCTTAGCTAAACTGAATGAGTACGCTTCAGTTTGTGATTTAATCAGCGTATTCATTAGAATGATCAAATAGCGTTGCAGATCCATTCCACCAGTGTCCTCTACACAAGCATATAGGATTGTAGGCAAGCGGGGTGCCTTCCATAAAGCAATTGGAATGGGCTTTTCCCCATGGCAGAATGGTAGCTAATAGTGTAGGCAAACACCGCGGTAGAAAGGAAGGTACTCCAATCTGAGGTCCTATCCATAAATAACTTCTGTAGTATGTTCACCAGGGTCCCATTGACCCATTCAACTATTCCGTTAAACTCTGGATGATATGGGGTTGTTAGAGCCCCGCGGATGGCCATCATTTCATTGAGCTTGGGAGGTATGTGGGAGGTAAAATTAGTACCGTTGTTGGTAAGGAGAAACTGCAGACAGATGTGATGCTGAATGATGCACTAGATTACAAACTTTGCTGCAGTAACTGCCCCAGATCATGTTGGCCCGCGCCTCAACCCACCTGGTCAAGTGGCCAATTGCCACCAGGATATACTTAGACCAGTTAGCTCTGGTTGGCAGAGGACCAACGACATCAAGGGAAACTGTATGCCAAGCAAAGTGTGGCTTCACTAACTGGTATGAGGTCTTCCGGTGTAACGGCTTTTCCACTTGGCACTGGTGACAGGAGGAGATAGTATCAAGAACATCGAAACTCATGCTTTCCTAGTAATACCAAGGCTGCAATACTTTTAACGTCTTACACACGCCACCATGCCCAACTGCTTTATGTGCACTCAGAATAATGTTAGGCCGTGTTGAGGGTCATGGTAAGTTTACTGTGGAGTTGCCAATCTGCTTGTACAACTCACCATTCTACTGGAAAGTATTGGCTCGCATTTCATTCAACACCTTGATGACTTTGGGAATTCATAAACGTACTTTCCGCTGAGCATCTTGTTAAACATTATATCACTCAGATCCGCTGTAACTGCCAAGGTTGGTAGCCTCAACAAGCAATCAGCATTCTGGTGTTTTGCTCCTGGTCAGTGAAGTATTTTGAAGTTGTAAGCCTGTAGTTTAAGGGCCCATCGGGCTAAACGACCCTCTGGCTCCTTAAGGTTCTGCAACCAGCATAATGAGACATGATCTGTTATGACTTAAAACATTACATCATGCAAATATACTTGGAATTGCTTGTATGCATAAATCACTGCTAAGCACTCCCGCTCAGACACAGTGTAATTAAGTTCATGGCCATTCAGGCTCCAGCTGCAGTACGCCACTGGGTGCTCCTTCCCTTCATCTTTTTGAGACAGAACTTCCCCCACACCGGAAAGAGATGCATTCATCTGTACAACAAATTCCTTTTCAAAATTTGGGTAGCGTAGCACTAGCATTAATCAATTCAATTCAAAGAGTATCAAAGGAGCGTTGACAGTGTTCTGTCCATACAAATGTGGCATTCTTTTTTAATAACTCAAAGAGCGGACCTCCATTACAACTAAAGTTTGGTATGAATTGGCGATAGTAGCAAACCATCCCTAAAAACACTTGTATATGTCGCTTACTGCTTGGTACAGTCATTTTCCAAATGGCCTCCACCTTATCTGGTTGGGGCTTCAGCCCTGTTGCATCAACTACATACCCAAGGTACTCTAGCTGATCCTTAGAAGTGGCATTTCCAAGGTTTTATTTTGATGTTGGCCTCAAACAACTGGCGGAATACTGCTTCTAGATGATCAAGGTGTTCAGAAAACGTGCGGGAGAAAATGTTAATATCATTAAGGTATATGAGAATGCATGACAACTTCAAGTTGCCAAGGTTAGTGTCCATTGCCCGTTGGAAAGTAGCCGGGGCATTAAACAACCCTTATGGCATACGTTTCAGTTAAAAAAACCCTTTTGACGTGATAATGGCGCATTTTTCTTGTTCCACCATAGGTAACTCGATCTGCCAATAGCCATATATCAAATCCATTGCGGAGAAGTAACGAGCTCCCCTAACCAGTCCAATGCATCATCAATTCGTGGCAAAGGGTATGAGTCCCATTTTGTAATGCTGTTGAGATTGTGGTAGTCTATTACTATCCGGTTAGTACCATCCTTCTTTTTGACAATTAGGACAGGGGAAGCCCATGAGCTCTTCAATGGTTCAAGCATTCCTTGCTCCAGCAGTTTATTAATTTATGCTGTGACAACTTCTTCTGCTGCTATAGATCTACGGATTGGCTGAGATCTGATGGGGAGTGATCCCCAGTTTACATTTGATGGGTCACTCCTTGGGCGCACCCTAAATCATGATCATTGACAGCAAATATCTCTTTGTATTTTTGAAATAAGGCTTCCACTCGATCTTTCTGATCTTCAATTTAACCCCATTAAATTTTCATGCGGTACAACTGCCATTACGCCATGGTGTGTTTTGACGGCAAACCAAAGTCATCCTATGAATTAAACACATGAGTCCTGAGGACCTCCTCAACTGGAATGAAATTTAGATATGCAACTACTTGGTGTCAGCGGATTTGCATTGGTTTAACCTGAAGATTCACTACCAAAACCTTGATCTCCCCATGCCCTGAGAGTATAATGCCAGGGGCCACATGGGGCTCAAGCCATGATTGTTGATAGGGCCCAATGACCTCCCCATATAGCCCAGCAGGCACTTCCACCTCTAACTCAATGCTTATAATTGCTTGATGGCCAGAGGTAATAGATATAGAGCCAGTGGCTCTATGAGGTAGCCCTTATATTCATAAAATTTGATGGGGAAGAGCCCAAGTCTTGCTCTTTAGTCGATGATAGTGAATTAAAACCACTCCATCACTGTACGCAAGGTTAATGTGACTCATGTGTACCGGATCCTTTTGCATTATGATGGAAGTGAAGTAGATTGGGATCCGTTGCCCCATAATTTCAAATGTCTCCGCTGTTATATCAACAACAGCCCCAAAGTGGTGCATAAAAGCGGTTCTGATTAACAGTCATAGTTATTGTTTGGTAATACTATAGCTGGGGTTACAATGTCAATTGAACCAAACCTCAAGGGTAGCGCGCTGTACGCTCCTTCAAAGACTGTGCTTTCTGCGCCTGAAGTTTCATACACCATATGATGCTCCACGTCAGGCTTTAATTTCAACTTTGACATCAACTTTGTGGATACTATGTTGATTGGGGCACCTGTATCAATTACTGCACAAACTTGAGTTCTTACTACGACAGTGTCACAGTAAGTACACTCAGAGTAAGATGCCTCTGATTGTTTTAAGACATGGACATTTAACGGATCTTTTTTTCCAAGGAAGCTCATAATACCCTTCCCCACTTTAGGGTAGTCTTTAACAATAGCGTCCACAGGAAGAACCACGCTTACCCCTTTTAAGAGAAGCGCATCAGCTAATGGGTCTGGTTTGTCAGTATAAGGGTGATCAAACATTTGACAAGCATAAGCCTTTGGTTGTTCCTGAAAGCCTGCTTCCGCCATGTCCATTAATTGCGTTTGTGTCAGCACATTTACCCCTCCAACCGGTCGCTGATATAATAAGGCATCATCATACTGAGGAATTTCCACTGAAGGTACAGGAATAGGTTCCAGTGAGACGTTTTGGGTCATAATAGCGGAGGTAGAGAGTCACATCTCCACTCCTCTCAGACTTTTCCCTGATGGTACTGCTCCTGATTAGGTACTGAAACCGACTATTGTGACAACTTCTAGCCAGGTGCCCAGAACGGCCACACAAAAAGCAATTGACCCCATAAGACCTGCGACCTTGATTTTAGTAAAAGGAGCCACCCCAAGGGTTGGTCTGAAATCGAGCAGTGTAACCCAGCCCCTCCTGATAGGGGAACTTCTGTTGGTAATTGGGTTGGAAGCGGATCTTGTATCGATGATAGGGCCAGTGGATGCTGACTGGACGCTGAACAGGGAGGGATAATTACTCTGGATAAAAAAGGCTAGCAGCAGAGGTGCTATGTTTCCGCTCTATATTGGGTGGAGGGAAGGTAGCGGATAGACGGCGTAGAATTTGAACAAGTTTGAGCAAGCATACATCAACCTCTAAATATGGAGCCAAGGCATTAAAAAGCTCATGATATGGTTTCACAGCAGAGGTCAACGCTATGCATATGTCACATTCAATCAAAACTCCTGCTTCAATTAGCACATGGGCTTCTGCTGAGAATAAATCAGCAAATGTGGTGAGGGTCTCGTTATGTTGAAACCCAATGGTAAAAAACTCAGCCTTCCATTGAGCCATTTTTAAAGTTCCTCCAAAAAATCACAGCATAGTACCCTTTACTTTTTGATAGGTAACAGAACTGATGGGAAGATAGCAAGTAACTTGATTGGCGCTTCCAACGTCCCGGGTGGACATTAGTAATTTGGCCTTATGTCAATCTGAAGCTCCTTCATCTGCAAACTCAAAATATTTAAAGAATCCATGAATGTTTCCATCACGATCAAATGGAGGCAGATTGTTGATACAGCATTCTTGCAGAAACTCCTTCTTCCATTCAAGCACAGCGTCCAGAGCAAGCTTAAGTTCTGCATATTCAACAGTTGCAGTGCGTTGAGAGGATTCCTTAGTAAAGCAAGCCGGATATGATATGACTAGTGACTGAGAAATGCTTATCAGTCTATGTGATTGATAAATGAGCCCCCTGTAGTGAGCATCACTGTTATAAAATTAGTGGTATCAAGGAGATATGCCATAAACGATTTGCACAGGGTTTGACCCACTGAGGAATAGGACCAACGATATGAGGATCATTGCCCTTGAATCAATCAGAAACAAGCTTACATATTAAATGTGAAGCACCTGTTCCCACTATACTCTTTTATTTATTATAATTACTGTTATGGCCCTACTCTGTTCCGCGCACTCTATACTATTAACAACCTAACCTTCTTGATCATCTCATCCCTCTTATATCATAGTGACTTTGGATGGTACCACTTTAATGGCTTAGTAATTCACTTCGCCGTATCTCATTGGTTCCTCCAATACTTCATTCATTAATTCATGATCACCCAATTTTGCCAATTTCCCAACAACCCAATATCGCCTCATTTTGAGGTGCTTGAATTAATCATACTCATAACAATTTGGCAGATTCCATCCGTTCCACCATATCAACTCAGGGCTTATCATCCAGTCATATCAGAATTGTGACAGTGGGCGTTGAGATCCTTGTGAGGAATGAATCGTCCCAGGGGTTTGGTATGACTGGGCGAGCCTGCCCAAGTGCATTTTCCTGTTGGACAGAAAACGGTGGGGGAGTTTCGTCACTGCCCCACACTGGGGCAGCCAGCGGGGATTCTGAGGACATTGGAGCAAAACTACAGTGGTGATTGAGATTTATTTTATTCTGTAAGGTTTTTTCATAAAGTTACGCTGAGAAGAAAGAAAATTTTGACAGGATCCAATTTATTGGGTCAATATTGGATTTAGTTTTAACCACTGATCAGTTGGTGTGTACTCTGCCTAATGTCCACATTTCAGATAGCTTAACCTTTGATTATCTTGAAAAGTTTAATCTCTGTTGAATACCTATGATAATTTTTTCTCCCAGACCAATACAGATTACGGACACATGAAGTATTGAGCCACACCATTGATGTTGATGCTCAACCTACTCAATCTAAACCTTACCATAATTATAAGGTATAAGAGCAGCAATTGAGTGTTAAACTCAAGCAGTTATTAGATGCTGAGTTATTAGTATGGTCCCAAAGCCCTTGGGCGTCTCCTCACTTGGTGATCAAAGATATAAATGGAGGCCATCAGGAATTGATGGACTACTGTAAACTAACAACCTCACTATAAATACAGCTATCCTATCCCCCACATAGATGATGCCCTTGTACAACTCTCCAGCACAAAATTATTCTCAGCCATGGATTTGGCCAGCGGATATTGGCAAATGGATCTTTCTTTCCAGATCAGGAAAGAGTGATCTCATTTGTAGTGGAGGCTTACTTCAGCCTACCCACCTACCCCAAGGGCTGTGCAATGTGCCAGCATCCTTCCAAAGTTCAATGGCTCACATTCTGCGGGCTCTTGATATAAGCTGTGTGATCATCTATCTTGATGACATCACCGTCTTTTCTGCAACATTCATCAATAATCTCGATCTTTTAAAAGAAGTCTTTCAACGCCTGTGGGCTTTTAACATCAAGTTGAAACATTCAAAATGCACCTTCTTCCAAAAAAAGCTAGATTTCCTCTTATATGCCATCTCTCAAGAAGGGATCCAGCCTTTACAAGATAAAGTCAAAGTTATCTTTTAAATTCCTTCCCCTAAAAATTTCTGGGACATCCAGGTATTTTTGGGTATGATGGGGTATTACCATCAGTTGATCCCAAGTTCGCCCAGCTCTGTGAGCCTCTTGTCTGACTATTGGCTAAAAACTCCTTTTTATTGGGGTACAGAACAAGCGGCCGCATTTAAAACGTTAATGTGATTGCTTCACCAAAGCCATTATCTACGCCACCCCAACTACAAGAAACCCTTCACATTGTTCACTGATGCCTCATAATATGCCGTTGGAGCCATCCTGGCCCAATTGGACAGTAATGGCGTAGATCATCTGTTCTCCTACTTCATCAAGATGCTATAAAAAGCTGAACGTAATTATAGTTTTAGAGAAGGAGTGCCTGGATATATCTCTAGTTGTTAAACATTACCGTCCTACCCTATATGGCACTTCATTCACTGTGGTTACTGATCACGCTTCCTTAAAATGACTACAAAACGTAAAGGGTCCCACCAGACGGCTGGCTCGTTGGGCCCTCAAACTTTAACATTATGATATGAATATTGAACACTAAGCTGAGACGCATCATATGAATATGGATGGTTTGGCTTGGCTGTCCTTTGTCTGAAAAATAGTGAAGCGGAGAGATTACATGAGCTCCTTATGACCCCCGAGGCCTGGGACAATGAGGATGAACCCCATCCAAAAAATGCTAGCATGACACTCCCGCAACACTTAGGTGGAGAGCGGAAAGTTATATAAGAAGGTGGTTGTAAGCTTGCTGCCCTATCTGTGACCTTCAGAATGGGTACTTTGTGATATTGAACGCCCACTCTACCCTTGGGAATTGTGGAGTGAGGAAGATGTATGAGTGGATCAAAGAACTTTACTATTGGGAGGGCCTCATGGAATCTATTTTTAAAGTCTTGGATGCCTGATTAACTTGTAAAAAGAAATACCACTTCAAGATTAAATACCAATACCAACCCATTACCCCTCAGCAACCTTTTCGCATGATCAGTTTAGACGTGGTAGGATCTCTGCCACAGACTAGCAGTGGATATCTTTACATACTGGTAGGTCTTGACTACTTCATAAAAGGGATTGAAGCAGTAGCTCTCCCTGCTCAAGCTGCTGAAGATACCGCCACTTTCCTCTACCAGTCAATCTTCACCTGCCATGGTTGCCCTCAGGTTCTCTTCTGCGACAATAGTAAGAATTTTACCTTCCAAGTGGTCAAGATCCTAGCTACTCTATGGTCACCCAGAAAATCTTTTCCGCCCCTTACAACCCTAATACCAACGGGACTTTAGTATCTCTATCATAGAAAATGGAACCTCTGACTCTCTGCACTGGGATCAGTTTTTGCCCAGTGCTCTCATGCCCAATGCGTTAACTAACATTGAATGCTAAAAATGTCTCCATTATGTGTTTTATGGTTGGGAACCTGTAACACCTGCCATTTTGGCAAAGGATGTCTAGTCATCAAGGACTGATGACCCAGAAAAGGCCATGAGGAAGTTGGCCCGACATATTATCAACTACAATCTGAGGTTATGAATACTTAGCCAAAACTGTCACTAAAGAGGGTCAAGCAGCTAATTTATTCAGACCACCTCAACCCTCTTCTTAGTAAATTTCTGACCTGCTTTTATATTATCATAACCACATTACTCCCAGAAGTGAGAAGCTAGTTTCCATCTTAGAAAAACCATTTGTCATCACCTACAAAAGGGGTGATAAATATTCCATCAAATCACTTTTTTCTAAAGTAGTTTTCAACAGAGTTCATAGCTGTTTTCTCCCCCTATTCTCCCCCCAACAATTTTGAAAGGGGTTATGTCAGAAAAATGGTTGTTTGACTATTAAGTAAGAATAGTTCAGAGGAGAATACCTCCAACTTACAATATACTAAAGGCTTATCCAATCCTTGGTGGAATCTGGCCTCTCATAGTAATGCGATTACTCCCACTTTTCAGCCAAATAGGTCTACAGTAAGTAGCAGGGTTACACTAAATTGGCGGCAGAATCAGGGAGCCATTCTGAGGTTCCTCAAAGTTCTTTATCTATTTTAGTTCAAACTCCATTGCGGAGATCAGCTCCTTTCATAGCCCTGGAGGGAGTCCCACCAGGTTCAACTATTTTCCCCACAGTGATTGACTCCAATATATCAAATCTTTACCTCACAGCATTGTCCTACCTACTCTCACCCTCCATTGGCCATTCCGTAAAGAGAGGCGAGTTTCAAGAGCTCTGAGAGGTTGAAAACCCATATTTCATAAATAGCTCTTAGCTAATAATGAACTTTCTCCTATCTTGCTTTAAGCCTCAAGTTATTTTAAGTACTAAAGAGTGAGATCACAATAAGGTTGTTCTTGATCCATTCGCCGAAACTGATAAAAAATCATAAAAGCCAACCTTTACTATACATTATAAGTATTATTATTTTAACTAGTGGTCTAAAACAATCTCATTTTGCTTCAGCAGTTAAGATAATTACTTCTCCTGCCATAATGTTGAAATCAGGGGCTAATTAGTACTTGTGAGCATACAAAAAACCCTGATTTAAACACTCTCAACGTAACCCAATTTAACTACCATGTCAGAATTTGAAACACCCAAAACCTTCTAAGGGGGAGAATCGCTGTCACCCCTCTGCTGGTGAAAAAGCCCTGACTCCCGCTACTTCCATACACACACCCTATACCCATCATATCAACTCATATGATATAAGCATGGGGAAAATGATTTGCCCTTCAAGGATACGCTGTCACCCACCTCTCATTCACCACATGGGCTAAATCACCCAGGGTGATGAGGGGGACTGCCACCAGCTTTACAACTTGGTCCAAAATGGGAATAGCTCCTAATTCAGCTAAAGGGGTTGCTCACCCAGACTTACATTACCCTTCCCTTGTTGGGATGGGGAGCCCTCCACTAGAATTTGTGCCAGCGCAACATTCTTGTGCGCCTTCTAGAAGCTTGAATGCCAATATGGAGGCAACCTTCAGGAGAGGGTGAGGAGCATCAAGGTGTGCCTCGTGGAAGGATTCCATCAGCTTATGGCAGTTTGTGTAATTGCAAGCACTAACCCAGATGTTTTCATATATGGGAAACCCTTTCATGCCACCAAGTACTGGACCAAGTGCAAAAAGCAATGAGACACCAAAATGGTGTCCACCTCTGTTTCTGCCATGGCTTCAATTACCGCCAGCTTAAGATCCACAGGCGTTTCTTTAAATGGCAATATCTGTGAAGCGTGGAAGATAGGACTCTGTTTCCAGTGATTAGAATGCCAACCAGAAAAGCCATTACCCAAATCTTCTAAAACCTTGTGAAGACCTAAATGCTTGCTTGCAAAATTCCGCAAGGGCACCTTCATACGCAGATGTCAGGCATCAAGCATGAGTAAAGAATCCACCAAGATCTCATGAGTTGGAAGGCTTTTCTTATCTGCAAACTGCTTGTAATTGGTAAGGCCTCGGTCATATGCTCTAATACCAGATTGAGTGCTATAAATCCGCTGAAATTGTGCCGCCTCCGCAGGGGCTTCAGGGTGAAGGCATGGGCCCATTGAAAATGAAGATTTATAACCCAACGTGATCTAAAAGTAAAAATACCAAGGAAGCATGGATTCATTATTGTAAGCAAACTGCTCCAATGGGAGGTCGTCCGCCCGGTTATCCTGCGCAGCAGTGGCATAACACTGGAGATACTGTTCAAGGCTTTGATTGATCCGCTCCATTTGACTGTTTGACTGGGGTGTATGTAGTAGAGTGGCATAGCTAAATTTTTAAGATGCTCAGAATGACTGTCAAGAAGCTTGCAATAAACTGCGGCCCCCTGTCACTCACGATTACCTTTGGCAACCTGAACATTGAGAAAACATGCTGCACAAAGAAGCGAGTGGTTTCCTTAGAGGTAATAGCGGAATTCCTTAAAATATTTAAAGTAAACTTAGTACAACAGTTGACAACAACCATAATCGAGTTATATCTATTGGAGCTAGGAAGCTCAACATGAAATCAACAGATACTAAAGTCCAGGGCCCCCAGACTGGTGCAAGATACGCAGAATGCTATTATGACCTGATAAGTATATTTTGCCATGCAAACATGATGCAAAAAGCAATCCATGCCAGGATTCCCTTTAAGATCCCTGGCCAGTTTTTCATCAGCTTCATAAAGTTTAGGCATTTCTTATTACCCAGATTTCTAATGCCAGAGGGTCATGATGAGCCTGGATTATTTTGTCATGGAGTTGAAGTAGCACCCAATTTCTTGACTAAAACTGAATTCCCTTCCGCAAACAAATAGCTGGTACCGCTTAGCATGAGCAGCACCAGCTGATCCAACAACTCCAGGCACTCTATACAAACCATCTGACCCACCAATACCCTAGCATCTAGAGGACTGTCTGAGCCACATTACGCTGCTAAAATTGCAAGAGGAGCAAGGGCAAGGATTTTGGTTAGCAGAATCACCGTGGGTAATTCATGATCATCCCTTTACGTTGAACTCAATGCAAGGTTATGATTAAAAAAGTCAGTGAGAATATTCAATGCACCCTTTATGAATTTTTTCTAAAATTGAAACTACAGAGTTTGTGATACATCTGGGCCTGATGATGTGCCAGCTTCTGTGGTTTCCAGAAATACGTAAGGTCCTGATGATCCATCTGCACAGTCACCTATTGCTGTGCGCCCTGAAGAAGTTACCACCAGTGGGTAAGAGTCCAGGACACAGCGGCCAGCTCCTTAATGTAGATGACACAGGCTATTTAAGATGAAGTAATCTTACAGAAAAAATACAACTGAAGCTCTAAACCGTTGTGCTCCTTTAGAAATACCATCCCCATAGCGGTGGATGAGGCATCACATGCTACAATAAATGGTTTGGGTAGATCCATATGCTTGAGAACAGGAGGCGCTAGAAACACCTCCTTGATGGCAGTAAACACCTGCTGGCACTCCTCTGTCCAGAGAAATGGAACCTTTTTCCTTTTCAGGAGATGCAGCAGCGCAGCCAACTGCAAGAGGGCAGGAGAGAATTTTTTTAAAAAAAGATCATGCCCAGGAGCACCACAACTGCTTCTGGGTTGTGGAAGTGTGCCACTCAAGTATCTCCTCAAGCTTAGTAGGGGAATGGCATACCCATCCTTCAAGACCATGTTACTAAGGAAGGTAAACTTATCCTCAAAAACTTGCATTTGGTGGGTTTCACATAAAGGTCAGCCTTTTTCAACGCAATCATCACTGCCCCTAGGTTCTTTTTGTGCTGCTTGGGGTGGTAGAATGAATGAGGATATTATTGATATATCTTACTGCACAGGAAAACTGAAGGTCTCCCAGCACTTTGTCAAAAATTTGATGGAATGTGGCTAAGGCTTTTTAAACCAAAAGGCGTTATGTGGAAGTAAAAAATTCCTCTTATGGTATGAATTTCCATAAGCCACTTTAGATTATCCGCCACTTAAATCTTTACAAGAAATTTAAAAGGTCAATCTTCAAAAACACCTAGGATTTTGAATCACCTATCTAATCAACTTCTCAAGAGGAAGGGGGTAGAAACAAGAATTATTATGTTTTTAAGATGCCCATAGTCCGCACAGGTGTTATGGAGCATGCTAATAAATATTAAAAGACTGGCCTGGAACTTCAGATGAATGAACACTCAGAATCTCAGCCAGAATACCTGAGGTACAGACATCCCTTATTGATAAAAGAAAAATGAGGAAAGCAGCCATGAGGACTAACTAGGGGTTTTCTTAAGTAGAATCATCGCCACTAAATGTTCAGTGGGACTCTAAAACTTCAAAAATGAATTTGGATAATTGTAAAAAAAATTTAAGCTAAATGATGAGAAGAGAGAAAAATGAAGTGCAGTATCAAGAACGTGTCTGTAATTCTCACGTTCTTGTAGAGATAGTGGGTAAGGACCCTGTCAGACAATTGTCGTCTTGACTTAAGGAGAAGAGTGTTTTGGTCGAGAATCATACAATCTTACTAAATACAAAAACTTCTAACTCTCAGCGAAACAATTTGAATTGTAGTAATCATTTTTCCCTCACCTTCCATTGACCAGGGCATATCAAGCAGCCCTTGTCACTCCTTACCCTCAGCGGAATACATCTCCTGAATTGGAGGGTCTCCTAAGCACTAATTCTGTGTGTTTGTCTATAACAAAACCACCCCCTTTTATAGTTTTGAGGGGGGTCGCAAAGAGTGCAGGATTTTTACCCTCCAATAATGAGCCAAAGCAGCCGGAGATCAGCCGTTGTGGGCTTAGCTCTGATGCAAATGATTAAGTACAATGCATAAAAACTTTCACCTATGGTTTTATCCTACCTACGATGGATCAATCATACTATGTTAATATCAGCCATAATTAAATGGCTTTCATAAGCATGAATTGGGTAATTTGTTAAACTGTCTAAGCCGTGCCACCCAGCCTATATCAACTCTAATAATTACTCTTATTAACTTGACACCCTAAAAAGTATAGGAAGTAGATGTGATAAAGTACTGTATGCACACCCAAGCTGCAACTTTTTAAAAAAAATTATATATTGTTCATAGTTCTATATAGTGAAAATACGCTATTTATTTAGCAAAAATTAATAAAACAAATAGTTTGAGGAAATTCAACTGAATATTGGCACCAGCGAGCATGGGTTAGCTGGATTACCACAAAGTGTTCTTACTACAGGGGCTTCCTGTACACCACAAATATTTCAAGTAAAAAATGGAGGCCTTCAAAGTGAGTAACTCTCCTACCCTTCCCCTTAGAAATAGATTAAGAATAGTTGCCCTTAAAAGAAATTAGCTAGATCTTATTACGTCTTAAAGAGCTTAGACACGCCTCTTTAAAACCCCATTTAAAGCAAGTTTAACCCTGGTGGGGAGCATTACTTCTTATGTATATATATCTATCTGCCATGCAAGGTGTGACTGACAAACAGAAAATTATACACATTCTTCCCTACTTAAGTCTCTTGACATAATAGGTGATGCTCCCCTATATGGGAACTCTGATACTTAGGTAGATGTTAAGGAGGCTCATTTTAGCTGAATTTGGTATCAAGCAAAGTCTAAACAGGGAGAAACAGGCCTTTATGCGCCTTAATATGATTGAAGACGAACTGACCACAGTCTTTGCTGAGCAAGCTTACCTCACAGCCCAGATGTTGTCAAATTTTAACATTCCAACTCTTGATGATGCCACTGCGGCCATGTTAAATGGTTAGCTTCCCAACCTTATCTAGCCAGGCATATCATCTCAGTGATGTGAAATTTCAAGAATGTCCGTGACATAAAAGAGGCTTTGTTAGACGTTGCTGATTTTCATACCTATGCGACAACCAAAGAAGCTGTGGTGAAACCCCAAGGTCTAACCATCAAGGAGCTTCTACCTGTAGGACAGTTGGAGATGACCACAACGACCCCCATGGGCCCCCTGTGCCTATCCACCCTGTGAAACCTGTTCCTTCAGTGCAACATAATGCAGATAACACTCCCTCCTTTAGGTCTAAGACCTGTAAGGCAGATAATAATGTGCTCTCACAAAAACTCACAAAAGCCGCCATTCCTTCCCATACAGCCAAGCTAGTAGTCACGCGCCCTAAGGATAACCCCTGCAACAAGAAAGGGCTTTCTGGAAAGACGTATGGTCAGAGGATAGCTAGCCAACTTCATGTGCCTGACTCCCCTACCTCAATTGCTTCATTGTCATTTGTTGAGTATACCCATGAGGACAAATCTGGGGTAAATGAAGATGTTGGTTACTTTGTACTGGGAGTACCCGCTGATTTGGAGTTCCCTGATCAAATTAAACGCTGAAGGAGTATTAAGACCACCATATCTGAGGAAACGTACCTCAACCAAGTTCTAGGGTGTTCCAAGGTTGTTAACACCACCAGCGATGCCAACCAGTTCTTAGCTGTCTTGATTCAACCTCTTCAGCAGGTCCATACTATGAAATTCATCCCGTAAAAATATCCTGAGATTGCTCACAAACTAACCTCTACCTTTTGGATCAAGGAGGTCTTAGTTCTGACTCCTAACTTTGGAGGAACAATCACTAAGGTGTGGTTATTCAGAAAGAAAGGATGATGGTCATCTTGGATACTGGCTCCCCCAGTGAACGTAATCTCCTAAAAGCTGATAAAAAAGATCAAGCTGGCGCCTAATTTGGAGTACAAGAAAAAGTTTGGAACCGCTGGCCCAAACAGCACCCACGCCAATAGGTATACTCTTCCCTTACCATTCACATTGGGAAGCTCATCTTATTGGCCCCATACGTGGCCTTGAAAAACAAAACCTATGATATGCTCATAGGTACCCATTTTATTATTGAGTTGGAGGGAATAACCAACACAATACAATTTTCTCTCGTTAATCAATTATGAAATCCCCTTAAATTATCCAATAAAATTCCCCAGCAAGAACAAATACTCTTTTTTGGGGTAAAAAACCATTTTCCAGTTTGCCTTTGCATTGTGCCACTTCTGGGCGCAATATAAAAAAATTGCATGATTCAGTGGATGATAGGTACGGTATCCTTTCTATGCTGCTGATGATATAATGATTAAGTCTGGTGAACAACGAGTGGTTGACACAAAGATCACGTTACATATCCCACACCACTGTTTGTTGCATATCATAAGCCTTGAGGGCGTTAGCCTCTGACGCCTCAGGTATTACCTGGTATACTAGACCCAGCCTACCAGAGACCACTTGCTATCCTGTTGGGAAACCTCACAGTCAAGGACATGGTTGTATGAAAAAACAAGGAGATTGACAGAGGTTTATTTGTACCTATAGATGATATAGAACTTATTCACTTCATTGGCTCTGTGATGGATATGGGCTTGCCCATGGATAGCCTGTTATGTGTCTTAACCAATGGTTATATTTCGGATGAGCTGGCCACAGATGAGCTGGAAGAGGTTCATACTTCACTGAATAGTATAGCGACATATTCTCCAAGTTGGAATCTGACTAGGCCACATGAAGGACTGGAGCCACTCCATCAAGTGGGTGATGCCTATCCCATTAGGTCAAAACCTTACTGCAAATCAAAGGTGGAAGAACAGCAGAAGAGGACTGAGCAGCAGGTAGTTATTAGACGCGGGGTTACTAGTTACATCTAAAAACCCTTGTTCTACCCTCTCTTGCTAATTAGAAAAACAGATGTCATTGGGTAGTCATGGACTACCACAAACTAAACTCCCTCACAAAAAGGGATAGTTATCCTACCCCCGTGTTGATGACGCACTAACACAACTTTCTGGACCTAACTTAACCTCAGAGATAGACTTGGCCAGTGGCTATTGGCAAAAGGGACCTTTATCCCCAAGGACAGGAAAAATGCGCTCTTATTTGTATTAAGGGTCTCTTCCAACCCACCTGATTACCTCAAGTGTTGTGCAACGCACCTTTGACTCCACCGCCATTGATCACGTCTTGCAGGACATAAAGTTAAGCTGTGTCATCGTTTATCTTGATGTCATCGCGTTTTTCTCTAAGACCTTTACCAATCATCTTACTCACCTTAAGGAAGTAGGCTAACTCTTATATGAGTCAAATATCAAGTTAAAACTTCTAAAGTTCACCTTCTTACATAAGAAATTAGACTTTTATTGGACACGGTATCTCTCAGGAAGAAATCCAACATACAGGATATGGTTGAACAATCTCGAAAATGCCTCCTCCTAAAAATCTATGAGATATTCAGTTACTTCAAGGGATGATGGGGTATTACCATCAGTTCATCCCCAAGTTTGCCCAGCTCAGCGATCTCCTTGTCCGATTATTAACAAAAAACACCCCTTTTCATTAGGGTGCTGAATAGAAGACCACTTTTGAGACGCTGAAGCAATTTCTATAACAACTTTCTATCCTGGTGCACTCTTTTATGGTAAACCCTTCATCTTGTTTACTGACGCCTCATACTATGACGACGTGGCCATCTTGGATTAATTGGATTAAAATGGTGTAAGATTATCCTGTATCCTACTTGATAAAGATGCGTTAAGGCGGAGCGCAACTACAGCATCAAGGAGGAGTGACTTTCCGTTTTGTTAGCTATTTTTACTACCACCCTTTACTGTATGGAACTACCTTCAATATGGTTACCAATCACGCTTCTTTGAAATGAATATAGAACATGAAAGATCCTAATGGCCAGTTAGTGCGCTGGGCTTTATAACTCCATATTATGGCATGAAGATCAAACACCATGCTGGAACCCGCCACATGAATGTTGATGGGTTAACTCAGCTGCCAGTCCTGCATTTTAGATAATAGAGAGGCTGAGAGGCTATATGACCTCTTAATAACCCCCCAATGACTGGGAGGATGAGGATGAGCCTGTCCAGAAAATGGTAGACTGATACTCCTGCAACACCAAATTGGAGAGCGGAAGTTGTATAAGCAGGTGTGGGCAAAGTTGTTTCCCACCTACGGCCCTCAGAACGTGTGCCTGCTATCCTGGAAGCTCACTCTACCCTAGGTCATGGGGGAGCAAAGAAGATCTATAGGTGGATTAGGGAGCGGTACCATTGAGAAGTAATCCTGAAAGTATTGTTGAAGTCTTGAGAGCCTGCCAGACATGTATGAAGCAGTCTAGTTTTAAGACTAAATACCAATATCAACCAAATACCCCCAACAACCTTTCCATACCATCATCTTAGACGTAGTAGGTCCTCTCCCTCAGACGACCAGTGGGAACAAATATATCCTAGTAGGCATTGACCATTTTATTAAGTGGATTGAAGCCGTGGCTCTACCAACCCAAACGGCAAAGGCCACTGCAATGTTTTTACATTAAAGCATTTTCACTCATCATGGCTTTCCTCAACTACAACTCTGTGAAAATAATAAGAACTTAGCCTCAAGAGTAGTCAAGATCCTGGCTACCTTCATGCGAGCCCAACAACTCTTCTCAGCCCTATACAATCCCTCTACCAATGTGACCTTGGAGAGAGACAACGTAACCTTGGTCTCAATCATGCAAAAAATAGCAATTATTGATCCACTTCACTGGAATCAATTCCTACGCAATGAACTTATGGCCTACCAGATTAGTTATTACCAGATACTGAAAATGGCCCCATTCTGGTTTTAAATATGAGGGAACCAGGAATACCTGCCCTTTTAGCTAAAGATGTTTTCTCCTTACATGTTGAGGAACCTGATAAAGCCATGAGAAGATTGGCTCAGCGAGTCATCTAGCTCTAATCTGAGTCCACGACAAAATTAGCTAAAACTTTGATCAAAGAAGGGCAGGCTGCTAATGAGCTCCATGCCCCCATACCTTCCTTCCAAGTGTCTAATATGGTTCCGTGTTACCATAACTGCATGACTCCTAGAAGTGGTAAGCTTGGGTCAATCTGGGAAGGCCCTCTCGTCATCACCTACAAGAGAGGTGCTGAGTATTCTATCAAATCCTTGGCTACAGGGATTATCATCAGTTGAGTACATGTCCGCTTCCTACAATCCTATTTTCCCTCTAATATTCTTGAGGGGGTGATGTCAGACAATTGCCATCTCAACTTTTGAAGAAGGATGTTTTAAATGATAATCATCTGAATTTATTAAATACAAGTTTTCTTACCTCTTAGCAAGACAATTTGACTCAGAGTAAACGTTTTACTCCTCACCTTCCATTGACCAGGGCAGATTGAGCTGCCCGAGTCACTCCTTACCCTCAGCGGAATACACCACCTGAATTGGAGGGCTCCCAAGCCCTAGAACTAATTTTGTGTGTTTGTCTATAACAAAACCACCCCCTTTTATAGTTTTGAGGGGGTCGCAAAGAGTGCAGGAATTTTACCCTTCAATAATGAGCCAAAGAAGATGGAGATCAACTGCAATGAGCTTAACTCTGATGCAAATGATTGTACAATGTATAATAAATAAAAACCATGGTTTTAATCTAGCTACTATGGACCAATCACATTATGTTAACATCAGACGGAGTAAAATGACTTTTTCAAGCATGAACTGGCCAGATTGTCAAACTGTCTAAGCCGTGCCAAACAACCTATATCAGATTTAATAATTAACCCACTATTAACTTTGGATGAACCTAAATACTAGGGGTGGCCAATGTTTTAAAGTATCGTTTATTACAACTAAGTTGCAACTTGGGAGAAATTTTTAATATTATTCAAAGCTTTATGTAGTGAAAATCCGCCCATTTAGTTGGCAAAAATTAATAAAGCAAATAATCTGTGGAAATCTAGATGTTTATTGGCACCAGCGAGCAATAGCTATCTGGATTCCTACAGACTCTCCCATAACATGGGAACACTAATTAAGAGGATACGAAATAGGGCACCGTAAAGGAGAATGATGCACAGAGGGTCCAGGGCATGTATTGCACAAATTTCGTTATTTTGGATCGCATGGAGGTCAGCAAAGAGGACTTGACAGATGCACATACTTAAAAGAAAACAAGCGGAGATTTATTAAACAATTAACCAAAAAAAGGCTGGTTCATGAAACAACAATTTAAGGTATTGGGGGGTCATTTCACATTAGGTGATGCACTGCGCCCAATCCTATCAATAATTTAAATCACCATCATCTGTGGTACAATAACTTATGTATGCTCGCACTTGAGTGACTGACTGCAGTTGGATTTTTCCAGATTTGGCAACATGCTAAACTGACCAGGTTTTGAAGCCATATTCTCATAGCAAATATAACATCCCATCTTTAATAATATATAACTTGTGCACCACAGGATCGAGGCTGTAATGCTCTATGTTCATCACGCGCAACCCCTGAACCAACTTGGGCATATTTTGCCCTTATCCAGCGTTGGTCCAGGGTGTGCCTCAGTCAGGCAGGTTCATCAACTTGTTCCTCTAGGCCTTGTCACGCTCTGTTTTGTTTCTACAATCTGTACCTACTATTATATCGTTTAACCATGATAGATATAAGAACATGGTGGGTTCCGGTGCCTTATAAGCTCAGAACAAAAATGAGGTCACAAGCAATGACATTAACTGTCAGGAATATTTTCACAACTTCAATTACACTGAATTTGCATTCTTAAATTCTATGACACTGGATTGATCATGACATCGCCAGCTAACTCATGCTCAAACTTTGCCACCAACTTTCCCCTTTCACCACATTTTTGCTTGGAAGATCGGCATTGCTTTGTTTGGCAGGTGACTAGGGGCGCCCACTGCCAAGCTACATATGACTGTTCCTACTGAGTTGGGGCGTTTGGTGCACCCATACCTATCATAGATGGGCTCAAAATTTCTGTGGATGACAAGTCACAGCAGATGGGAATACCACGCCTAAAACTGATTTACTAAATTTCCTCTCAGCGTAACCCAATTTAACTACCTAAGCGAAATTTGAACCACCCAAAACGTTCCTTGAGGGAGAATCACTGTCCCTCTCTGCTAGCAAAGAGCCCTGACCCCCGCTACTTCCCCATACATACCCTTTATCTATTGTACTAACTCATAGGTGGTTAGCATAGGGGAACATGACATGACTTTCAAAGGATACACCATCACCATCTCTCATCTACCACATAGGCTAAATCACCCAGGGTGATAAGGGGGACTGCCACAGGCTTTTTCCCTTTCTTGGTCCAAAATGGGAATAGCTCTCAATTCAGCTGCAGAGGTTGATCCTCAAGACTTACAGAGAGCTTTGAACTGAGATTTTTATTTTGAACTTAAGATAAAGAATGAACTGAAAACTGGCCCTGGGAAAGGCAGTTCTTTTTTATACTTCATGGTAGGGGAAAAGATTGGGGGATGGCTTAACTGAGCTGGCTTATATGCTTGTGATGAGCAGCCTGGGTTTGAGGGGTCATCAGATAGCTTATATATGAGGTCACAAAAGATCTGACAATGTAGCTTCTGGATTAGCCATAGTGGTACTCTCACAGATCCTAACTTGAGCAGTTTATCTCAGATTAAGATCTTGGTGGAATTGGTTTGTACCATGTTGGAATTTTAACCAGATGAATTCCTCCCAAGATTTATCATTATTTAAGATGAAATGGCCATTCTCAGCGTAATTGTAAGTCTGGGGGAGCGACCCTCAGTTTGGATTGGGGGTTTTCCTTCCCATCCAAGAAGGGTCCAAGAAGGCTGGCGGCTCCCTTCATCTCCCAGGGGGACCTTGCTCATGTGGTTGACGAGCAGTGGGTCATGGCGTACCATTTGAGGATTCCATCCTCACCCTTGCTCTTACATCCAAAGAGCTAATGGGAAGAATTATGGGAATCCTTAGCGTGTTGGCAATGAATCAGCATCCTCTTGAGCCAAGGGGCCAAATACAATTGATAGCAGCGAATTTTTAAAGTTAATAGCCAAAAACTATAAACCATCAGTAATAAGTCCAAAGGGTGTGCACTTTCATCAGAAAAAGCGTTAACTATTGAAGGTTTGGTAATTTTTGCTAATGGCATCAGGCAATCATAAAATGTTGCCGCCAGTTTGGAACCCTCCCTGAAAATATTAGTAACAAGGCCCAACAGGAGCATACCTTTGATGAAGAAAGCGTCTGAGACCAAACTTTTGGTGGAACTTACCAATGGCATTGGGCTTTGATAAAAATTTGTTATCAGTATAAAATCTTTCCCAAAAATATCAGAATTCCCATCTGATAAATCCCGCTTGGTCAAATGGATGTTAAGCGACTTGGTGCAGACAGGTTGGGCGCCAAAACCTGTTCCTGACCTCTTGAGACTGCCTCTATGTGGGGTGGCCTTGGGAGTTTTCAGTCACCTGATAGGCAAGGTGCCATCATGCCAATCGTCAAAACTGTGGCAAATCTGATTATCAGGAGTCCTTAGACAAACCAACAGCAACTCATCCCATTACTGACAATTTAGAAAACAGTTCAAACTAGTACGTTTCTTTCCCCCTCACTCAAAGTTCACCAGGTTAGGCAAATCCTGAGTACCCTGATCCTGAGCTTTTCTAAGCTATTCCCCAAATCAATAGTCTATCTAAGTAGTTGTAACATACAGAGAAAATTGACGGTTCATTTCTATTTTTTATTTAATAAAACTTCTGCACCCCAAATTAAATTTTTACTATTATAAATTCAAATTTTTCATTCTGATCTCACTTTTCCAAACTCCCAAAACCACGGGCCCTGGGGCCATGACCAATTGGTTCATTGCCAGGATTTATACAATTATGGCCTATTGGCGCTCGCTGGTGAAATCTCTCACAGCTCATTTAAAGTCATTCAAGCAGCAGCGCCTCTGGCATTTGGGCTTGCCATTTGGGTCTCTTTGCATCTAGACTGGCAGGCTGGTCTAATCTTTACTTGTCTCTTTTATGACATAATCAAACGCCCAATACATCCTGCCATTTCCGCCCTCATTGTCAAGCTGGGCACAACAGTGGTCATCTTCTACCATATGAGTGTACAGTCAGTATCCTGCCTCCTGTTGGTTGTCTGGTCAATTGCCAATTTTGTATGCTTTCCTTGATGGTTTGAAGATATTTCACTAGGGCTTCACTGCCCCAGTGTCTTCAACTTTTTACTCAGTTCATCCTAAAATGAGATTATTATGATTAAAGCCGCCAACTTGGCTTCAGTTTCCAATCCAAGCATCATATCAGTATCCATATTAATTCTAATGGCTGACGCTGCCCAGCGTCCATGTTAGTTTACTCTAGCACACCTGTTTATAAACCATTGGCGGATCAGCCTGTAATAAAAAAAGATCCAACCCTATATCCACACCAGTTCTGCTCTTGTCACAAACTTTGTGATTTCCCCCAAACTTATTGCAACCACTTCTCTTTCAGCGGAAATGACCGTATCTGCCAGTAAACAGAATTACGCCTACTCTTTATCACCAAGAAAATTAGTATTGAGACAAACTAAGTGTCTTTCAAAGCCTTAGTTGACATGAGAGCAGCGGGTAGCTTCATGGGTATGGAGTTGACCCAGCAGCTCAATTTAGACTTGGACGTGGGGCCAGCGGTGTTGTTTGCATCATTGGATGCCCAATCCTCCTTCAGAGTATGGCGCCCCATACCTTTCTCAGTCCATCAGTTTAATTTCTGTGATTGCTTTCTCTGATATTCCCATCCTTGTGTTCACAGTAATCTTGGGGTGTATTGGTGACATCATAAGCATGTGAGAATCCACCTAGAGGCAAATACGTTGTCCTTCTTTAACAGTCAGGTTGGGGCGAGTTCCCATTGCTGGACGCTCTCACTAAAGCTTGTGGCCATGGTTCTGTTATAACCATCATTTCCCCTGAAAGCCTTCCGACCAATTTTCCCGCTGCGTTGATGGGCTACTGAAGTATTTTTCATTATAAGTAGGCTTGTCGCTCTCTTCCTTTGGAATTTGACTTGAGTTTAGGACAACGGTGGAGGTGGTGAACATAAACTGTCCCCTGAAACCACATACAGCAGAGGATGAGGTTGCCCTCAATGCATGGTTATATGCTATGCTCAAAAAGGGCTGGTTATTCAAATTGACTTCCTCTGTTGTTTCTCTCATTGTCTTTGATAAGATGAAAGATAGTCCCTTCGCCCCTTCATGGTTTGCGGTCATCTTAACAATAACACAAATCATAATTCCTACCCACTGGCTTTTAAACGGATGATTAACCAAGCAATTGTCAAGTTTCATGTGTTCCCCAAACTCAATCTAGTTAATTCTTTATAGAAATTTAGGTGGTTGAAGGTCAGGAATGGCTTACTGCTATATGGACAAAACAAGGCATATTCTAATTTTGAGTAATGCCCTTTGAGCTTTAAAATGCACCCACAATCTTTTAAAGGATTATCAATAGTGTATTGGGTGATCTCCAGTTCACCTGCGCGGTTGCATTTATCAATTATATCTTGGTACACTCTCTAACTCCTAAAAAACATACAAAGAACTTAGAGGCGGTGGTGACTGTCTTGCATAAGGCGGGCCTGTTTTTCAAGCCTTCAAATTGCGAATTTTACTGGGAAGAAGTCATATTGTCAACATTGTCTTAAAAAATGGGTACGCTATTCCCTCAACAAGTTAGATGCCATCCGCGCATGGCTAACTCCAACAACCCAAAACAATTGAGAAGCTTCTTGACACCATTATACTCCTAAAGAAATTCTCTCCCGCCTTATCCCAATTAGACACCCCTCTTCACCCACTCACGAGCAATAACATCTCCTTTTGTTAGATACCCATGTTCCAGCAGGCATTTGCTTCAATTAAGGCGGTGATTTTGTCACCTTGCATCCTTAAACATGCGGATTCTTTTAAACCCTATATTGTAGCATGTGATGCGTCTTCCGCCATGGTAAGGGCTGTCTTGCTTTAAGAGCATGATGGGTTGGAACACCCAGTCGCTCATTTTCCCACAAATTCTCTTTCACTGAGCAATACTGGGCCATCTATGACAAGGAGCTGGCAGCTGGACATAGGCCTTGATCCATGGCGTTATCTCTTACAGGGTGCTCAGCACAAGTTGACTGTGCAGATCAACCACCAAACTCTCCTACATTTCCACAAGCCACAGATGTTGGTGCACCACCAGGCCCAAACCTACCAGTATTATATTTTAAACTCAAAAATAAGAGTTAGTGAATGAAGCCCTGAATGTCCTTCCCAATTTTCTCAGTTGCAATCCTGCGCTCTGCCCAGATGATTCATATGAGGTATTGGATTTTTGCAAGAAATTATCATATGCAGGCACTACAAAGGCTACAAAAAGATTAGTTTTGTGGCTTTTGAAGTTTAAATTGCACTTCTGAAATGAATAGGTAAGTCTTGAAGTTACTTTATGGAATCTCCAAAAAGATAAAAAGTATAGTAAATGTAAAGTTATAAATAGACCTAATTTTTATTATCAAAAGGATTGAATAATTACAGGTTTTAAAGTAGTTCAGAATTTATCACTCTTTTCAATTTCTGAGCAATCAAATATTCTGATATCATCTGATCAGGATAAGCGTGATCGTTCTTGTTAAGCTTAGAAAAGATTATATTCATTGATTTCCCCCTCTGATATTATCAGTGATATATCTGGGATAAAAGTTTTTGGAAACAGAAGAAATTGGTGAATTCCTGACAATGGCTCTAGAAAGTGTTAAACTAAGGCAACAAAACTATTAGTTTCATTGCAATAATGGGTTCCAATCGGAAAAAATATATTTGATCTTAAAAATTTATTTAGAGAAAGCTGGCCAGGGAACAGACACTTCCGATAAGACACTAAAAAAA
>JAKSZP010010927.1:0-81695 GCA_022478985.1 Massospora cicadina | reverse complement strand
AGAGATTTGAAGAAGCTTGGGGAGAAGAGGATGGCGTGGGCTCCAAACCAGACTTTGGATAGGAGCATAGAGTTGGCAAGAACAACCCTGCCAGTGAGGGTAGTAGGGTGGGCTCTGAGAGAGGCGATTCGCTTCTGTCACATTGTCCAGTATATGGCCCTCCATTACTGCTGACGCATATCCTCCTGCCTCCAACCACACGCCCAGATGGCGTACCGGTCCTATGGTAGGTCGCGGCATAAAGAGGAGCACCAGTGGAGCGGTGTGTTTTGAGTTAGTAAGGCGTGGATGTGGGCGAGCAGCTGGGCTGGGTTGGGAACTACTTGCTGGGGCCCAGCAGTTCTGAAACTGACCAAGGAGGATGATTTTGGTTTTGGAGGCGTTCAGTGCTGCGTTGCTTACCCGGGAATATTCCTGGATGAGGGCTTCAAGCGCGCATGCATCTTTGTTATTAGACACCCCCACCACGCAATCATCTGCAAATGCCATCATCTTGACTGGGGTTTGGCCTGGCACATGGACCCCAGTGAGTTGGGCATTCACATTTCGCAGTAGTGGGTCAAGGCTGAAGTTGTATAAGAGTGGGCTCAGGGGGTCCCCTTGTCGCAGGCCCCTTAGAGGACGGACTACTTCTGTTAGGAAACCTGGGCCGCGCACTGCCATTGTTGCAGATTCCGTGAGCAGCATCACCCAGTTAATGAAGCAGGGAGGTAGGCGGAATTGTTGGAGGCAGGCCCTAAGGTACTCCCAGTTTACTCTATCATAGGCCTTTTGTTGGTCCAAGAATACAAGTGCCCCAGAGGCTGTGGACTGACACACATTAGCCACAGAGTGCATGTTATCCCAAATTGACCTTCTGGGGATGAAACCGAATTGTTCTGGAGAGATGGTGGCAGATGCTACAGTCCCTAAACGGTTAGCCATGATTTATATTAAAATTTTGGTGTCTGTGTTTGTTAGAGAAATGGGGCGCCAGTTGGCTAAGTCTAGCCTATCCCCTTTCTTGAAGAGTGTGAGTGTAAAGGCCTCATGTCCTCCTGGTAGGAGGCGCGTTTCCAACAGGCTTTGGTTGAGTGAGGCTAGCAGCAATGGGGATATATATTTAAAATATTTTTTGTAGAACTCATATGGAATGCCATCTGGGCCTGGGCATATTCGGTTTGGCGCACCGCAAATGGTAGTCCATAATTCATTTGGAGTAATTAAATTCATTATTTCCGGGTATTGGAAAATGGTGCAGATATGAGCTCTGTCAAGAAATTCCACCATTTCGGCTGGCTGAATTGGTTCAGCTCAGTATAACTCGGAGTAATATCTTTGCTTTTTGATTGCCACTTCAGCCAGTGTGTCCACAATAGAATTATCCGATCTTTGCACCTGTGTGCAGGCCACGCTCTGGCATGGTGCAAAAATTTTTTTGAAGAAGTATGCGGTGCACTTGTCACCTTTAGTGATGCATGTGGCCCTGTATTGGATGCAAACCCGATGTTTGTGTTGCCTTTCAAGTGCGTTGAGGTGGGCTGCTGCCTCCACCCAATTCTGGCCCCATGCAGGGCTATATCCTGAGGCTGGAATGTTGGACTCCAAGTGGGCCAATTCCACCAGCGCACGCGATATAACTGCCGATGTGGCTCATGAGCGTCTGGATGAGAGATGGCGATAGTGGCGGATGGTGTCTTCTTTGAAAGTTGCCCATATGGAAATGGGGTCCGTGCAAAATGGTGCAACAAACAATTTTGCCAAAGTTGCCTCTTCCACCCACGTGGAAAATCCTGGCGATGCAAGCTCTGGGGGGCAGATTTTGCACCAATGTGGGGCCTTTGCAACTGTGATGGGTAAGTGGTATGTTATCGAGACCAGTCGGTGGTCGGAGAATTCCATTTTCGTTGTTTTGAAGTGGGAGATGTGGGGTTGGAATTTTGCCAGCGCTAGAATAAGGTCAATGCGGGTCATGGACCTTAATTGGCCATTGTGGACGTGGGGACATGTCATGTTTTTGAGCAGTGGGGCATGTCACGACAGCGCATCCATTAACCCAAGGGTGGCTTTTAGAATGCATAGTTCTATGTGACCCTGTGGGGCATAGGGTGAGGGCGGCCACCGGTCCATTGGTGAGGTTAGCCAACAGTTCATGTCGCCAATTAGGAAAGAATCGGGGGGTAGCAGGAGGGATTTGACCGACGAGAAAAATTCCCGACGCTCTTGTGCACCGTTTGGGGTGTAAATGTTGACGATTGTGTGTGCAACATTGGCCCACGAGAAGGTGACAACGAGCACTCAGTCATTTAGGAATCTTTCTGAAGATGTAAATTTGAAATAATTGTTTTTCTGAATTAGCACCCCACAGTGCTTCAACCAAAAGGATAGGGATGATAGGAGCATTGTTTTCCAAGATTCCTCAGAACCTCGTGGACAGTGGGTTTCCTGGATGGCCAGGATATCCATGGGTAAATTATTTTGTAAAAAACTCATTTTCTTAGCCCAGGACAGGTGGCCTTGAGTCCGGCGATATTCAGCGTCCCTAGAGTGAAGGTTTCCCCCATCGCACCTTAGGTGCGAGGGGGTGGGCCCCCTGGCCCACCAGCCTCTTCCAGGTCCCCACGGGCTTTCACAGCAGCGCGGGTATTAGCAGCAACGCTATCGGGGTTTTTGTTAATTTTTGTGGAAAGAGTCACGTTGGCTTTGGCCTTTGCTTTTTGTTTCCTGACGTCAGACGAATTTTTTGCGGTGCGGATAAGTTCAGTGCACCGTCGAGTGGGGCAAAAAAAAATTTTCGGTTGGGATAGGTCCCAAGTCAGTTTCAACTGGGGCTTGGGTGCAGCGATTGGGTGAGATCAAATCTCCCATTGGATCCTTGGATTGAGTGGCCCATTCAGCTTGGGCCTCCCAATCTGATTGGGTGATGGATTCCTGAGTTGCTTCCACCGTGAAGGTCTCCATGTCCTCCTGGCGTTGTGAGTGTGGGATGGTGGTGGTGACCTTGGCCGCTTCCTTGGCCATGGTCCTATGGGCCTGCTTGGCCTTCTTCTGCTCCTGCGGGGAGATGGGCTTTACCAATAGGTAGCAGCCTTGTGCTCCCCACGGGAAAGCCTCTTTGGTGCTTGCAGTTGGTTCGTAGTGTGCCTCTCTGCTGGCCATGGCCGCCGAGGGGTGCTCTTGGAATGTAACGCCCTCTTTGATGGGACATGCATGTGCCTTATGGCTGAACGTGTTACAGTGGGTGCAAATGGGGGGTGCGCTGTCCACAGTCACCCAGAATGGGTGGGTGGTATGCCCTGTGATATCAATAAAAGTGGAGTACGGGATCTGGGTTAGGTCCTTTGCAATCTCCTCAGTTGGGGTCAGAACTGTGTTGGCTTTGCCGGTGCACAGGTGTGGCATCAGTGTGAAGCATTGCATTTCGAAAGATTGTATTTCGCCATATATGGCAAGACCATCTTTCAGGTGTTGCTCCAAAATGTCACGTTTTACCGTAGTAGGCAAAAAGTCAAACGTGAGGAAAATTTGGTTTGATTTTGTCCATCTGGTGCATTTAGTTTCGATGACCTGTTGCCCTTTGGGGAGGTTGACCACTACGCGCACTGCTGCAGCCTCGTCTGCTGCTATTTTGCTTTTGAAACCTAGGTCCAGCCAACCGCGTGACATGGAGTGAGGTGCAACGTACACCGCGGTCAGGAATCCTGTGTACATCTTCACAAAATTTTTCCCATAGGGCCGTTTTTTGGATGTCCAGATACACACGGACTCCGAATTCCACTGACGGAAGTGGCTGGGAATGTGGCATGTTGATGTACTGGTTGCATCGTGCTTGCCATGCGAGTATCTCTGGGGAAATTGTGACCGCCAGTTTTTTTAGATTTTTTTTATTCCGCCAGATTCTCCAGGGCATTTTTGAACGTTAGAGGCCGCGGGCCTTCCGCCTGCTCCTCTTGCCTTGCTTGCCCAACTGCTCCCAGACATGGGCGCAGACTAATCCCCTCTATGAGATTATCAAACTAGATTTAGTCTTGAATTGAATGGGTTGCAAAAGTGTTTGCAACGAGAAAGAAAAGTTTGATCATAAGTTTTTTTTATTGTTCAATAAATTACTTTTTTATACCAAGCTTCAAGATTTTACCCATTTTTTCACAGTATCAGGGTAATTTGTCTTAAATTCTTGTTTGAGATTATGAAGTTTACAAGATGAAAAAGGACAACTTTTATAATAATTTCAGCTTATAGGATTTGATATTAATGATGATAAATACTTAACATCTTATTATACCTACTAATAATCACTAAGACTGTTGTATTTGGTTTATCAACCATCTGGGTTATGTTGTTCTATTATCTTATTTCATACTTTATCTAATAAGTAGATAACATATTTGATTAGGTCATAGTAAACAGTTTGCCCCGTGGTCTATGCTTTTATAAGTAGAGTCCTAATGTATCAATTTACTCTTAATTAATTCCTTAAATCTCTACCACCGCATCTCTAGTTCCAATGATTTATGGCCATTGAAGCCGTTGCCTTAATTGCCATATCACCTCTAATTTATTTTAGTGAACTTTTCTATGTTACTCATGTCAGCGTGAAATCATCATAATAGGGTCCTATATCTATTATGGTCATCCGCCAGTAATTTAACTACATATGGCATATTGCATTCTTTTATGGAAATGCACTGAGCCCTAGTTATTGCCTTACAATCCAATTTAGAAATTATGCTTTAGTCTACCATTCTTGGGTGCTGCTTAGTAACCATGTAAAGGACTATAAGTACTCTGGTAGAGGATAATATTTAGGTAGGATTGCCATGTGGAAGGGGACCTTTTTCCTGGAGAAGATGGAAGGGCCAATCTAAAAAGAATAATATTTGTGAGCTGTGAGCCACTGGCAGTATCCATTACTATGTGTGCCCTATCGTTTTCTTTAATAAAAACCCTATTTCCATTTATAAGGGGTTTCTATTAAATTTTGGAAAAGGGTACTTTCAAAAATATTACCTTATATTTGGTGTGTCTAACTTGAGCGCTGGGATTACAACGCCACTTCACCAATTTCCATATGTGGTACTCGCTACAGGGGCTTCACCCTGTCCTCCTGAGATAATTGTTATTGGTATGACTTCTGACAACTCAATTGTGGACTACCTCACAGTGGATGTAGCGCAACCCTCTGATGCAGTAGTGGCTGGCCACAAGGGTCCGCCAGATTATTTTGACAAGAATTGTTAATTATGAGCAGACGTAAATGCTCATGTAAGCCTACTCTCTGTTATCATATTAGGTCACAGTTGTGAAATGAAAGAATTAGTAAAGGATATTGGAATTAATTGATGCTGTCTTGACAGCTTTGATATCAATAAGGATGAAGCTGTTACTCAAATACTGATTTGTATTAGGATCTTGGCTTCTTATGTAAGAAACTTAAAACTCAGTGACAAACAGTAAGGTCTCTGGTGAGAGAAATGGCTCTTTGAAAGTGGACTATCAGGCTGCTAACCATACTATGTTTAATATGGAAATCTCTCTACAGGTGGAGCGCCACCTTCTTATAAGATGCTTTATCAAGAAAATGGAGACTTGGCAGGATATTTGCAAGTACAACAGAGTCAAATTGCTTTAGAAATCTTTCTGATGGAACAGGATAGTGAGGGCAAGGAGGAACAAGTTACAGTTAACTTTCCTGCTGTTTTCTCATCCATTCAGACAATTGGAGCTTCTGCAAACTGTCAGAAAACTACCCAGATGGATTCCTCCCATAGTTTCTGTCGCAATTCTAATATGACTGGACAATAAGCCCTTAGTCATTATGGCGGAATGGGTAGGATCGACCAAGTTTAATATGAGTAATGATTATTTGAGTGCCTCAAGATGAGGCGATATTGGGTTGTTGGGAAATTGCCTTGATTAGGCGATTGTGAAATTAATGAATGATGAAGTGATGGAACCAATAAGAATTGGTTTATTAAATTACTAATCTATGGAAGAAGTAGCATCCAAAGTTGCTACAATATTAGCAAGATGAGATGATTAAGGGAAGGAGGTTGTTAGTAGTTTAGACTTTGTGGAAACAGCGAGAATCTGCTGTATTAGTTATAGTAATAAAAAAGAGTTGTGGGAGCAAGTGCTCCATATTTATTTGAAGTTTATTCTGTTGTTTCAAGGACGACGATCATCACATTGTTGGTCCTAATTGCTCAGTGGGTTGAACCATGTGCAAAATCCTGCGGCGTATCTCTTAAATACCGCCAATTTTATAACAGTTTCCAAAAGTAGGAGGCAATATTGGTTGGGACCAGTGGACTGATTAATCACCTATTTTGGTGATATTTTAATAAATAATGTGCTGATTTTTGCTCCCCATTTTGTTGGTTTTTGCTATTTCAATGATTCCACTGAGTATGGGAGTATCAGGGATTATCCCCAATAGTAGATTGTATTATTTTTGTGGTTGGCAATTTATGCCAAGGACAATCACCCAATTATATTAACTAATTAGTAGTGATTTAACAATGATGACTGGAGCTGAGAATGTCAACATATTATTATGAATTAATTCTGATGGATCATGAGTTTGACGTCAAGTTGTTTGGGATCACTGGCAATTGAATGCCAAGGATGATCCAATCATATACTATAAGGGACCAGCCAGTGACTTATGCCAAGGATAATCATATTAATAGCAGTTTTCTGAGGTTCCCAATTTAAGAGTGAGCGAAAAATGATTCTGTTGCCTAAGATTCTAAATTACTGGTGACTGAAGGCTGAGTATACTTGATACTTTTTATTATAGTAATTTATATATGTTGAATCAGCGACTGATGCTGAGGATGAGTCAATCTAATAATTGGTTTCAAACATATCCAATTGAGAGGTATGAGTGCCGGCTGAAGGCTAATGATTGAGTGGGTTACTGGCAATAAATGCTGAAGGATGAAAGTATTAAGGCAGCGGATAGTAAGAAAAACTCCTAAGTATAAATAGTTGTAGCTCCCTCTTTATGAAGATCTCTCTTGCTCCCATCTTTTATTGGCTGTTAGTATTCAGACCGCTAGATTAGTGAAGATTGGACAGGCAATCCCCAAAGTATGTGATGGCTAATGCACTTGGAGTTGTCAACGCTACCAACTCCCATACCTCAACCTTACAAGGAAGCCTTGTGGGAACTTGATCATATGGACAGTAAAAATCAAGGACTAAGGGCCTTCAGTCATGAGGGTTGAAGGTAGCCAGGAGTCAGGCTGCCCGCAATGAGGGATGAACCTACTGGTGCCGCCTAATAGGGACTGGAGATTGACATGAGGGAGAAGAAGCAAGGGTTTGGGCCGCCCATGAAGGGGGCTGAGGACCACTGGTGCGCTCTCAAGAGAGTTCAATGTCACCAAGGTGAAGTTCTTGGTCTTCTGGGCTAATGAGTTGCCTACGGACTTGTAGGGAAAACATACACTAAGAAAGGCGAAACAGAAAGGGCCAGCAGTCCTCATACTGTGTGGCCTAGCACTAGCAGAGCCCTGATGTAACAAATGTAAAATTTGTGACACGCACTCTAATGGTACTTAAGCTCAAAGCTGTGTCACTCCCCTTTTCATATAAATAGCCTGGGAATGCATACTGGACGCAGCAGGCCTTTCAGCCCTGCAGCCATGAAACCTAATTTTGGGTTAACCCTGCTAATTTATTAAAGATTGATAATAAGGCAAACGTGCACAAATTTCTTGATCTCTTTGAGATTGATACGGGCAGAGAGCCAGAGTTCACTAAGTTAGCAGCCATAATGGCCTTGTTGAACTCTGATAGTCAGGAGTTAGATATGCCAAAATCATAAAAGTTGGAGTAGCCTATCGAAATTCCCAGGATCTTTCTAATAAAGAGTTCAATGGAGCTTGAAGGATGACTCATCAAAAGATGAAATTCTTTAATAACTCTTTTAATGGAGATGAACCTTTAAAAGTGTTTGCCAAATGGGTTTTTAAAGGCGCTTACGCTGTCTGGGGCTAGTGTTATATATATGGTCTTGATGACCAGATCGCTCTTTGACATGCCTGTGAGTCCTACATGGAATTGTATAGGGTTCTGATCCAGTACTGAATGAGGAGAATGATATTACCCAGACGTTGAATTATCTACACCGATGTACCATCACTTTTGAAGCGCATAATCAAAGTCTGCGGGAGACTGATCAACTACAACCCTGGAACATCTCACCAAAGAAAAAATTAGCTCAGCCTTCTGGCCCTTGTTTTAATAAGTCTTATCTTACTCATATTACTTGCTGATATTTTAAAATCTTGGTTCTCTATGAAAAACATTGCCCAAATTTTAAGTTCTATACCTAAGGTTCGATTGGTGAGCCCAAGGATGAGGGTAACTTGAGAAAATACAGGGTGGAGTAAAACAGAGATTTTCTACATCCACCTCCTCTAAAAACCAAATGCAAATAATCTTCATCTCAACCTTTAGTCTGGTGGAAGGCAGCCAATGATTTGCCGCCTCTGGTGGTTCAGCAAATAATATCATATGACTTGGTAGACATGACCAACCAGTCCCTGGAAGAATGTAAAGGCAAGTTGGCACCAAAAATAGTATTGAATCCTTATGTTCAACAGCTAGAGCAACAAGAGCTTTTGATTGCCTCTGGAGATATCCTCAAGTTAAATAGGGTCTAAGTGACAATACCTATTGAGGCTTTATAGTAATCTAGCCAACAAATAGATGAAGAGATTTAGAATTGTTTAGATCAAGAATGCGCTTTGGATATTTACACATTTAACGCTTTGGGCGCTTACTTTTCTGAGTGTACCTAAATTGATATTAAGTAAATAAGCTCAAGGTCAGAGCTATCATAGACAGGGGGTACCAGTTAATATTGTATCTACCAAGCTGGCAAAGAGAATGGCCTTGCTTCAGATATATATCACTAGAAGGTCTATGGCACCACGGGCCCCCAGACCACAACGTTGGAGGGAGTCTACAGTGCTTTGACACTGCAATTTTGGTTTCTTAGTACTATCTTCTCCTGACATTGTCTTTCCAAACAAGCATTATGACTTCCTACTTGGGACTTTGTTTATCTGACCCTATGGAATCAAAGCTGATTTTAAGGAGAACACATTTGATTATGGGGCCAAACTCTTTCACTATGTTATAAAGGAAGGATGAGGCCCCACGCCTAAAAATAGGGATTTGTTAACTTGCTTTTAAGGATGGCATAATGCTAATTGAATATCAGCAGCTGCATGGGTGTACCAATCAGTACCTAGATAGATTGTAGAATCTAAGGGTATTCCACTATGCGCTAATCATAGACTGACCAATATGGCAGACCATAAAATCATTGCAGGGACCAAAATAAATATGAAGATTTCTCAGGGTTCTATGGTGAGATATTCGCGCCATTTTATTATTTTAAATCAGAACCAATCACCGCGCATGGGATTATTCTTCCTAATCATGGCAAAATTCGTACTACTAGTCAACCTATATACGTGCATTAATCAGATTCAGCAATATTAACTGGTTGCTTTTGTATATCTGCTATCAGTTAAAGAAGTCCATAACGTTTATGAGTTTGGTCGCTTTGGTGAACTAGGTCTTAGTGACAGTACCAAGCATCATTTTTCTCGTTAATTCCTCAGGAAAGCCTCTCTGGGTTAACGGAGGAGGAGAAGGGCGAGAGCTAGGCCTTTTCAAGTACAGCGTTATTATTGCAAAAAACGACTGTGATTTGGGTTGTGCACAAGATGTTACAGTAATTTTATACCATTAATTATCCACTATTTTGCCTCCATCATATTAGAAGTTCAAGGGCAGTGGATGAAGTCATTAATGCTGAAATTACTCAGCTAATGCAACATGGGAATGTTAGTCCCATCCAAGAGTCCTTACGCCTCCCAAGTGTTGATTATCAAGCGAAAGGGGTGGTTCTAATAAATGGTAATAGACTATCAAAAGCTTATTAGTATTACTAAAAATGATTCTTATACTTTACCTCAGATTGATGAAGCACTAGACCACTTGGGAAGCGCGCAATATCTCTTAACCATGGATTTAATCCTTTTGTATTGGCAGATAGAGCTGCTCAAAGAGGAACAGGAAAAATGCGCCATGATAATGAGCCAAGCCTCTACCAACCTACTAGAATGCTGAATGGCTGTGCAACGCCCTCTGCGACTTTTCAGTGGGCTATGGATTGTATCCTTGGTGATTTAAAGATTTTCTGTGTTATCATGTACTTAGATGATAGCAACATTTTTCTCTAGAACGTTTACTGAATATCTGCAACATTTGGAAGAAGTTTTCTGCAATCTAAACAAGGCTAATTTGAAGATCAAGCTGCGTAAGTGTAATTTACCGCAAGCAGCTGTGATATTTGGGGTTTATCATTAGTAACATGTCTTGCAGCCCCAGCTGACAAAAGTTGAAGCTACTAAAAGCATGGTGTTGCTGAGTATTAACCGCAATGTTTAAGTGTTTCTAGAAAAGCTTGGCTATAACTACCATTATGTAGAATACTTAGTAAGATGGGGGAACCACTTTTGCACCTCCTAAAAAATGATGTACCCTTTGAGTGGAATGGGAACTTTCAACTGGCCCTTATTGCACTTAGACTTTACCTTACTAGATTGCCACTATTGATGAATCCTTGATTTTGTTAAACTTTTTTTAATTAAACAGTCGCTTCTCCTGCCACTGTTGGGGAAGTATTATCACAAATTGTTTTTGATGGGATTGAGCATCCTATAGCTTAATGTAGCTGATCCCTGGACGTCCATGAGCAGAACTATACAGAAACTGTAAGAAGTGCCTGGAAGTCATTTACACATTTAAACAATTTTGGTTTGCATCCATGGAGTACAATTTACCATAGTAAATAATCATGCCTCACTTTGTTGGTTACAAAATCCAAGGGAGCTGGAAGAGAGGCTGGCTAGATGAGCTTTTTTTAAATATAAGCCTACACTTTCAAAATTCATAAAAACCCAGTATCAAGCATCAAAACACTGATAAGTTATCTTAACTTTCCACTGTGGCCTTGGTGACTAATGCAGCCAATAGGTTTTATTAATATAGTATCTAAATAATATGACAATGAACCAGTGGAAGTTAGTGCTGCTTAATGATTTACAGAAGGACACAGGTGTCCAAAATTGAAAGCTTTATAAAGTACTGAACAATCAGCAATATTGGATACACCAACTAATGGAGCAAACCATTATTTTTATTAGGGCCCACAAGGTGCAGGGCATGGCAGTTTTAAGAAAATAATGAATTTATTGAAACAGCAAAACTATTATCTTTCTTTCACTTCAATACCCAAATCTAAGCCAAATGTGGATTTTAAAAAAATAATAAAAACAACTGCTTGATTGAGCCAAAACTTACCAATGTTGATGCAATCGATGGCTGGTGCCCCAGCTTGGGGTGGTGGTGCGCCGCCATCTGGCATCTTTTGGCCGCCGCCAAAGTGCACCCAGGCTGGCTCTGCTAGCCCTTCCAATGCTACTGGGCGTTATGTTCCCCCTCAGGACTTGGCCCACCACCTCGCCAACTATCAGGCGGTGCTATGGAGCCCTTTGGTGCTCCCATGAAGCAAATTTTGAATTTTGGCCTCCAGGTCAAATATAGGAATTTCTTCTCATACGCAAGCGAAGGCCATCATCAAGATGGCCACAGCAGTTTTTAGACCTGTCAGCTATATTGACTTCCACCCCTTTAAGGGGCACCTTGACCTCGGCTTCCACTATGAAGCCAATGCAGGAGCAGCAGCCAAGTTGCTATAAATTTTTAAAAAAAAAATTTTGCCCGCCGTTTGCACCTGCCTCCCAGATGAGGCCACTTTGGTGGTCCATTTTGCCGGGTTGCCCTCTTTCCTTTACCCTTAATACCTCCGCCACAAGCTCATGGATTGTTTGGCTGTTTACAGCACAGAATCCGTGTTGCAGTTTGTGGTTCCCAATGGTGCGGATCAGTTGTCAGGGCCTCGCGCCTTTGCAACAATCTGCCCATTTCATCATGACTCTCACCTCACGATTCCCCCCTGCACTGTGATCATATCCATCCCTGATCACCCATTCTGGGCGCGCATCAAAAATGACCACACCATTTGCCCCTTGTGCTTCAAGCTTGACCACTCAAAGTGCAAGTGCCCCACGGTTGCCACTTCCACTGTGTCTGCTGCTCAGGGCTTGGGCGCCACCCCGGTGGCTGCCTTGCCCCAATTTTTTGAATGGGGCTTGATCCTCCCGCCCCCAACGTTGGGGAATTCTGGCACTGCTTCTAAAGCGATGGCCAATCAAATTTTAAGAAAATTAGAAAAATTTTTAAAATTTGACATGATTGAACCCTCTCTCTGCTTGGCATAACTTTCTGAGCAATTTATTTGGTAAATTAAAATCAAACACTTAATTGCACACCAAATTCTTTCTCTGATGACATTGGATCCCCCACTGACTGTCCCAGCGTGGGGCAGTGGCGAAACTACCCCTTCCATTTTCTGTCTGACAGGAAAATGCGCTTGGACAGGCTTGCCCAGTCATTCCAAACCTTTGGGACAATTTGTTCCTCACAAGGATCGTGATGCCCATCTTGCCTGAACCCAAGTGGTGCCCCGCTGCCCCCTGGTGCTCCCCTGGAGCAACATGCGTTTTGGCCTTGGGATCATATATGGGAAATTTTTCCCCTACAATGACCAAGCCATTATAAAAATGGCTCAGGTGGTGATGACACCAGCCTGTTTTATTGACTTCCGCCCCTATAAGAGGTACTTTAATCTTGGCTTCCCCTGTGAAGCCAATGCAGCCACTGCAGCAACGGTGCTGCTAATATTCAATAATATTCCCCTCCCAACAACTTGGATCTGGCTCCCAATGGACACCAACTTTGCGGTTTAGTTCGCTGGTTTGCCCACCCACCTCCCCCCAAAGTGCTCCACCAGGAGCTGATAGAAGGTTTGGCAGCCTACGGCGCCAACCCCATCTTACAATTTGTGGTCCCAAATGGGGCCACACGCCTCACTGGGCCTCGGGCATATGCCATGATCAGCCCTGAATCTACAAAAATTTCTTTGGCAATTCTACCTAGCGCCACCATCCCATCTGCCCCCAACCATCCGTTCTGGGCCCATGTCAAGGGCGGACGGACGATTTGTCCATCCTGTTTTGAGTTAGACCACTTGAAACGCAAATGCTCACACTCAGAAACTTCCACTAATACCAAAAGTTTGCCTGATGCCCACCAATCCGCCACCCACCCTGCGGCAACTCCAACATGGGGTACAATTCTACCTTCCCCTCCTCCAATGCCTGATGCTGCAGCTGCACCTGCAACCAACAATCAGCATCCACCTTGCCCCAGAGCCACGAATGATTCTTCCAATCAAGCGCAGGATTGGACCCCGGTTTGATCCCAGGCAAATTCCAGAAAACCAGCCAATCCTCAACCATACGCCAATTCCCCAATCCAATACAACCAAAACCCATGGGAGTATTTAGATGAAATTGACAAATCAGGTAACATCATCAAAGAACTGTCACTGCAAGTCGAGCGGCTCTGTAACACAGAATGGAATGCAAAATTCCCACCTCAGAAATATGTCCCACAACCTAACGCCAAACTGTTATACAGCGACCACCAGCTTGCAGTAGAAGCAGCTGCCACACCAGATTGCCATCCACTCCGCAAAGCTGCCACCAAATCTGTGGCTGCACTTTCAGGAGGAATTCCACCTCAAATTATCCCCATAGATCTTACTGCACAAAGTAAGATCAATATGAAAATTTTACATAAAAACGTCACTGAAGCCATCCAGAACGTGGTAACAGTAGTATTGAATCTGAAAGCAAAAATAATCTGAACCAAAAATGCCACGTTTGTTAAATTCCCAGACGCCCACCTCAAAGCTGAAGACGCTTTGGCCAGATACATTGTTGGCATTATGATGGCTAACAACTATTTGGAAGTTCCAGTGATCAGAGATATCAAACCCCATACCGCTGACGCTCCCACACCCCTACTATCTGCCTTAACATGCACCCTACTCTGGAATGAGATGAATGCAGCTGAAGACGAGCCCCCTGATCCCCCCTCCCCGTCCACCATGGAGGGATAGCAGTATCTGCTACCCACCTGGTTGATATTTGTTAGGTATGATTCAATCGATCCATCCATTTTAGTCATTTTGTTTGAATTGTTAATTTTTTATTATGATTTTAGTTTTAGTTCGGTAATGTCTGTCCCTTGTCAGCTTAACTAAGTTAAATAAAAATGAAAATTTGACTGGATTATGGAATCCTGAGTTGATGGCTGAATCAGTTTCAGCTGAGCTGCCATCGTCAGCAGCATGTGGCCAATCAGCTCCAGCCACATCCCCAATTTCTGTGGCTGGCCCAGCGCTGGCCTCATTAATACATTTGAGGCTCTTTAATGGATTGAGGAAGATGGACGGCCATGCCATGTAAAACCAGATTTTGCTTTGGAGGAGTTCTTCATTGACCCTCCTGTATCACGTTCCCGCCAATTCATCCAAAAAACAGGTTTCCCATTTACAAAAAAAATAATGAAATGGCAGTTGTGGCTGCAGCTGCCCTGGACAACACCCTCCTCTGCCAGAAACTCCATGGGGCAATGAAGCCCCTTGTCAAGGGTATTCCTATCCCCAAATTTCCTCATGATTTTGAGGAAGATGCAAAGTATGATTTTGAGGAGCTTGCTTTTGGTGCGAGCGGCACTTGCATTGGTGCAGCAAAAACTTCTCTTTTTGACCCCAATTATCCTGAAACCTGTCAACGCATCTAGTCATTTACTTGTGTGCCAGCTCTCATCATTTTTGCTGAGCATCAACTTTCTCAATACATTGAGGCGATGGACACCTCCAGCTTCATTAACAAAGAAAACCCCCAACTATACCTCCTTATGCCCCATGTAGCTGATACTCCCACCCCAATGCTGTCCGCCATGGTCTTCCAGCTAAAGTGGACGCTGGACAAAAGTTTCCCAAAGCCTCCTCGTCATCTGATATGGCTTCCTAGGCTGATAACCTAGGGGCTATATTAGAAATCTTTTTAATTTATGATAATCCCTTTGTTTGGCCCATTTGCAAATAAAGATGCGTGGTGACTCCCCTTTTGGGTTGGGCATCACTAGTACTAAAAAAAGAAACAGCACCACTATTGAAAAACTATGAATTTTGATATTCATGATACCCTCACAGTTATAAGGAATTCTAGGTGGATGGACCCAACCAGAATGCCACCTCCTATCAACTGGTTAAACCTTACTTAACTTGGCAAACCATTTTTATTGAAAATGTGGGCCCTCTGGCCAATACGTCTTGGCAATTTGAATGCATAATTGTGGCTATTATTCACCTCACAATTTGGGTGGAAGCTATAGTGGTCTGGGACTTAGGTGCCACAATGATGGCTAAGTTCATAATAGGAAATACTATTTATTGGAATGAATGCCCACAGTTTCTGTTGATAGATAATGGTGTTGGATTTTAGGCTTTTTTGGTGTGCTTGATGGCGCATTTTACATATAATTTCCAAAAATATCTTTCAGGAGAAGTACGATTCTCTACTGCAGGGATAAATAATTAAGAGGGGGTTATTTGACCGCTTATAGTAAACTAAAAATAATAAAATAACTAGAGGTTCTAAATTTCATATGTTTTTATTAGCAATTGTGGGGGTAAGAAAAGAGAATTATCTTAATAAGTTGGTACTTAGTATTTAAAATGTTTAGGGTTGAAGTTCAGATTGCTTAGTAATTCTGAATTGGAAATATTGGGGTTCGATCTATTGAAGCTCAGGAGACTCACTTCACTTTGATGTGACGGCCAATGGAGGGCTGGTAGGATAGATCCATGTGGTAAGGTTTTGTTAGATTTTACCCAATCAGTGGATAAGAAAATTTTGCACCTTGCTGGACCCCTCTGACCCTATAAAAGGGGCTGGTCTCCGCAGTGTAGGTTGTACTACATTAGAAGTGGCCCGGGGAGGAGCCTCTGATGGACTCCCTTGATTTTGCTCCATTTTTGGCAAAATTTGGCTACCTGAACTCTTGGTATTTGGCCAAGGGTTATTGATAGATTTATTGCCCCAATTCAAAGGGTTCCACTGAGAATTGGCCAGGGTCTTTTGGCCGATTTTGTCCTTAATTTTGTCCATACTTTTGAACTGATACACTCTTATTACATAATTGGACTTGTAATTGTCCAAAAAATGGGATTAACTTTACATCCATGATGATTTCAAAGCTTAATGACTTAATAACTATACATGGAGTATTGTCTACGCCCTATCATCCTGAGAGCAATAGCACCATGGAATGAGTAAATGGTACTCTTGTTGGAATTTTATGGAAGGTATATATGGTAAAGGCGCCCAGCTTAAGCCTTTTCTTGCCTTACGCCATTTTTGCTTTTAAAATATCTTATCCTGAAGTCACATGATATTCCCTGTTTGCTACAATTTATGAGAAACAACCAGAGCTTCCCCAATTTTATAATCTTGTGTCAATCAAGACCATATAACTCCTTCAAATTTTGGAAATGCTGGTGCAGACTTTAATACAACTAAAACGTGCTACATATACTAATGCGCTAGCTTGGAAAATGACCTTGTGAACAGGATAATGCAGACTGGCAGACGTTACCCTACTTTACTGCATGTAACACAATTTGTATTATAGTAATCATGAATTTATAAATATTAGCAATCTGTAACATATATGGAAGGGAATTTTTGGATCATTAAAAAACATCTATGGATGCCTATACTCTAAAGGGTCCAGTTAAAGGAACCTTTTTATTAGGTGAACACTAAATTTTTTAAAGTATACCAGAAGAGTTTTGGACCAACAGCCCCAAGTTCTCAATGAGCAAGTTGATCCCCAAACTTATTTTCTTTCCAAATGTTTGTTCAAGTGGGGAAATGTTTTAATTCGTTTGACCAATCATCAGTTAGTATTATTTTTTTATTTAACTGAGGCAAGTTGACCAGGGGACAGACATTACTAAAACACAAAGAACTAGAAAAATGAATGAACAGACCTACCTGAACAGAGTTTTTAACTGCCCAAAAAGAGCGGATGAAAAACAACTGAACGAGAATACAACCAACCAGTTGGGACAGCGATGAGTCACTCATCCCACCATGGTGGAAGGGGAAGGAATATTAGGTGGCTTATCCTCAGAATCATATTCCATATCAAAGGCAAGTGTGCGAGCCAAGACAAAAATCAATGATTGGGGTGATCAGCAACATGGGGAGCAAGTTGGCTGATGGCAAGCTGGTATTTAAGCTCACCTATATCAAAGATTGCATCTAGGTATTTGGAAAGGCAGTCTTCTGCATGAAGACAGATGGAAGGAAGCTGGGATAATAACGCTGTGGTGGCGCAGGTGGTTTTTGTCTTGTACTGCAAAGTAATAGCAACTTTCTTGATGGCGGCATTTGCTTTTTTGTGAAGGTTTAGAATTTTACCTCTGACCTACAAGGGTAAGGTTGGAGCAATTTTAAGATGAAGAAGACCCTTGGCTAGTATTGCTACCGATGAAATGGTCATCTCATAGATGTTGGTGTTATCTGGGTTTTCAGCTGCAGCAACAGCAAGCTGGTGTTTAGGGCGGAACGCAGAGGAGTTTAGTTGGGGGGGCATAAAAATACTGAGGGATCTGAATGGGGTTCTGTACCTGAATAAATTCATTGATTGGGGTAATTGATTCTTCAATTACATTGCCCATTTCATAAGTTTCATCCAATGAAGTTCATGGATTCAAGTCATATTGTAAATCGTGGTTGGTGAAATTATGAGTTGTGACTATCAATTGATAAATAATGTGGTATTGAACCATTATCCAAGTTGTCTCCTTATTGGTTAAAGCGCATGTGGCAAGGGACTGAGGAGGGTCTGATTGGCAGCTGCGGGAGCTGCATTGGCTGCAGGTTTTGGGGTAGGGGGAAGGATTGTACCCCATACCTGAACAGCAGTGGGGTGTGTGGCATATTGGGGGCCAGAAGGAGGCAACGCAGGTCCAGTGGATGCTGAAGAATAGGGGCGTTTACGCTTTGAGTGATCCAACTCAAATCAAGATGGACAGATAGTCCAACCACCCCTGACATGGGCCCTGAATGGGTGGTTGGGGGCAGAGGGAATGAAAGCGCGGGGCGAAATTGACAAATCAATTTTGTTATAATTGGGATAACCATGGTGAATGCCTAAGGCCCAGTGAGACGAGTGGCCCCATTGAGGACCACAAACTGAAGGATGGGGTTGGAGCCATATGCAGCCGAGCCTTCAATTAGCTCCTTATGGAGCACCTCAGGGGGAAGGCGAGTGGTAAACCCCACAAACTGAACCACCATAGTGGTGTCAGTGGGGAGCTGGATGCACATTGTGGGGATAGGGGTGCCCTGGAAAACCAGGGGAACGGTGGCCACATTGGCAGCATCAGCTTTGCAGGTTAAGCCAAGATTGAAATACCCCTTATAGTGGCGGAAATCAATAAATCAAGCCAGCAGCATCACTGCCTAGGCCATGTCAATAATGGCTTTTATGTCATATGGGAATAAATTTCCCATATTTGACCCAAAGGCTGAAATACAGCTGGGTATGGGGTAGAATGAGTGGGCTGCGAGGCACTGCCTGGACACATGCCAGGTTGTTGTTGAGATCCTTGGCAGAATGGACCAACCCAATGTATTATTGGGACTGGATGAGCCAGTCCAAACGCGTCTTCCCACTGGATGTAAAAAGCTGGGTGGGGTTTTGCCGCTGCCCCACATGGGAGCAGCTGGCAGAGAATCCGAGGTCATGGGGGAGAAAACAGGGGAGTTTGGTATAGGCTGTTGGGCTCTTTTTTACTTTCTTTTAATTAAAATCGCCCAAAAGTTACTCTGAGTGGAAGAAGATCTTCAGTTAGTATTATTATCTATTTACTTTTATTTTAATATCAAGATATAAGGGCTCAATTGGGTTGGGACCATCTAGTACTAAAAAAAAAAAGATATAAGGGCTCAACTAAACATAATTGGTCCAGTGGCCTACGCCCTCATCACATCCAGTGCATATTGCTATGCTGGAAGCTAAAACCTTACTTTCCATTGGCGTAACTTATCCTTTAGTATTTTGATTACTGTGGCCAGTGTCCTGGTTTTTGTACTTCATTTATTATTTGTTCAATACTATTTAGCCACGCACTGGGTAAAACTAGTCATTCAATAGACTTATCATTATTCTCCTTGGTCTTTCCAACAGACTTACTTTAATAGTCTGAATGTGGTATTATCATGGATATTATCCCAAAGTTGCTGTCTTATTGTCCATGTATTTCCTCATTATTATATTGCCCCAAAATTCCTTAGTGCTTTTCCGCTGTCATATAATTGCATCAATGAAAATGATGAATGAGCTGAGAATATCAGCAGTAAGCTGCCACTGGGAAGATGATCTGCTTATTGTCATTAGCTAGTGGTAAAGTATACCATAAGAAGTAAAGAAGGTTACTAAGCAAAATTCAAAGCTGCTGCTAGTACTAAAAAAACTGCAGTTTGCTTCCTCACTTATATTTGATAAACCCCTGTTTATGATAAATAAGGTCTTTTTTTGTTCTCCAAGGACACTGTCTTTATACAATGCCTTGTTTTGTATGTACAATGACCTGTGCTCTTGAGGCATGATGCTCAGTGCTAATCTCAACACCATGTCACACCACAGTAATAGTGGCACAGATGGCCAAGTTATCCATTTCCCATGTTTCCTCCTCCCATGGAATTCTGAAGGAGATTTATGACCGTGAACATCAGTTCACATTTTTATTTTAGGAAGAGTTTTGAAAGTCTCTTCAGATTCATCCTTGCCATTCTACTGCCTTCCACCCACAGTCAGATGATCATACATAATGAGTGAACCAGTGTTTGAACAATTTTTTCAGTGTTGCATAGTAGCTGACCATTCAGATTAGGCCTCACATCTTCTTTAGCACAATTCAGTTACACCAACGCCCAAACCTTTCTATTGGGTGTTCTATTATCTTTACAAACTTATGGCTTTAACCTTGCACTAAATACAAAACCAGATGTAGGTCCAAGGTGAAATTGGCGATGGACTCTGCTAAGTTCAACAAGAAGTTGTCATGGTTGGAAAATGACATCATCCTTGGGACCAACGTTAGAGACAAAGATGCTTGCAGGGAGGCTAAGAAGGTGAAGTTAGCAGGCCTCCCTGACCTCAAGCATACCATAGACCAACGCTGGGTTAAGGCTAGATATTCCCGAGTTGGTCCTATGGGAGCAAGCGAAGTTCAGCCCTTTATGAGAGTAGTGGCATTAAAACAAACTAGCTTTATTACAAAGAAAAATGGTTCGCTTCAGTTTTTGGGTGAACGGGGTTCTGAAACCCGTTCAGTTTTCACATTATCCAGCTTGGGTCATCCGTTTTTACAATCAATCACTTGAGTTCAATTGATTACTCAATATATCATTTTGCCCAATGGAAGCGTGCTCCTATTGGCGTGCCTTGGCTTAGACCTGCTTCCCTCAATTGATTGTTTTGCCAAATCTCCTTAAACTTCCCATGTCAAGACCAAACTTCCTTGTTGGTCAACTTCTCCCTATCAAATAAACTCTTTGCTAAGTACACCGTTTTTCTTGTTTTATGTTATCTTTGACATACCTGTGTGTAAACCTCTTTAGGGAGGTCTTGCGCTCTGTTAACCTTTTAATTTTATCTAAGATCGAACTATCCACTTGTGCACCGTTAATCCACCCTAGTACCCTCCAACCTAGGAAGCCTATATCATACCAATTATTGCACCGTGTCACTTATTTCTGGTCACTCTTGCTAATGATACCACAATTTTCCCTAAGTTATTATCGCCTAAGCACTATCTTCTGGGCCTTATTAACTTTGTACTATTGACTAGTTTCCTGGCGTTGGCCCTGTGGACTGTGCACTTCCACGCCAGAAACGTAAGAGATATAGACACTCTCCTTACATTAGCTGACCAACCACTATCTCTTATGTGCACGAACTTTTTCCGTGTGGGACTTTCACAAGGCGTGAAAGATGTGCTCCAGTTGTGGGCTTTGGCTGGGGACAGCTGCACCACTGTTTCCTCCTTTTCCCAAAGGTTGGATCATCTTGGCGTTATCCTGACTGCCTCCAATTAAAAAGTACCCACCCTTCATGCTTGTACCTAGTGGATATGGATGCTTCGGGGTCCAGAAGTCATGATTACCTGATTTTCTGCCGGAATTTAAAAATCTAATTTAAACAAACAGGTTTTACTTAGGCAGCACGTTCAGACGATGCCAAAGGAATCTTCAAAGCTGGGCCTGGGGGTGATGGTTTTGGATAACGCCAGGCAATCTTTTGCTGTTATTGGAATAGAGTCGTTTGCTTCTAAAAATGAGTTTTATAACAAAAACACCACATATTTCTCTGAACCATATTTGCTCTCATATGGCTCAGAGATGGAACCTACTCCTGTGTATCAAATCATCAATGAAAACCCCATTTGACCTCTTCTATGATTCACAGCACTTAGGAGGTTGAAAAAGAGCTGCGTTTACAATATAAAAAATGTTTATTCCCCTTCTGAAGATATGGTGGGATATGTGGCCTCAGTAGTAAGAGTGGCCAAATATCCCTCCCCATTCTTTATTTCAAACACATACTAGGGTGACATGTTTATTCCAGATGATGAGTTTGTTGGTGATGTTCTGGCGCTGTCTACTATACATAAAGACCATTCAGGGTATTTTCTACTGACTGCTACCCTTTCCTCCCCTTTAGGGAAATTCAGCACCACTATTCTGGTGGATACTGGCGCCTCTGAAAACTTCATGGACCAGAGCCTAGCTGACTACCTTGAGCTGAGTTAATTTCCAGGTGGTATGGTTACGGGAGGGGCGTCCCAAGGTATTTCCACTCTGAAGATTATGGGGACAGTGGACTATCAGTTTGGCAAGTACCACTTATCCGATCACTTTCAGGCTATCAAAAACCTTTTGTTCCCTATCATTTTGGGGGTGGAGTAATGGCGGAAGTTTGACGTCAGAACCAACTTAAAAGAGAAGACACTATTTCTTACATTAAAGAATGGTCGCACATTAGTTGTTCCTTTGTCTGAGGCTAACGTTCAGGGAGAATTTCCCCACTGGCACCACCTTCACACCCTTAGCCTTGCCCCCATGCTGAAGCCCACCGAGGAGGTTCCTCTACCTTCTTGTTTGGAGGGTTTGGAATTTTCCTTTGATGAAGCATCAGCTAGCGCACTACCTGATCACTCTGAGTTTGATTGTGACTTAAAGCTCACTGTGGATTTAGTGCGTATATCTTCCCCCATTTACCCATTGACTGTCCAGAAGGATGAGTCGTTAGATATGTGGGTGAAGGAGCAGTAGGCCAAAGGCGCAATTTTTCAGCGTACCTCCCCTGTGTACTCCCCACTTCTCTTTGTTGAGAAGTCTGATGGTACTCTACGCCCATGCATAGACTATGGTAACCTCAACAACGTCACTGTACCAGATCTACTTCCTATCCCTTAGGATTCTCAGATTGCGCGCTATGTGGAGAAGGCAAAGGTCTTCTCCAAGCTGGATTGCCTCAATGCGTTTAATCAGATTTGGATAAAAGGGGCCAGGATTGATTAAACGCCTTACACACCAGAAAAGGAATATTCCAGTTTCGGGTCATGCCCTTTGGGATTAATAATGACCTTGCTATCTTTCAGCGTCGCATTGATGCAGCGTTGGGGGACTTGTTAGGGGTATGTGCGGTTGCCTACATGTACAATATCCTGGTGTTTTTCCCTGATCATGAGTCCCATGCAGTACACCTTCGGCAAGTGGTGGAAAGGTTAAGGGAAGCCCACCTTACACTAAAGAACAGCAAGTGTGAATTCTTCAAGTCTCAGGTCACTTTTCTGGGCAACGTCGTGTTTGACCAAGGACACATGATAAATCAAGACAAGGAGAAGGCTATTCGTGAGTGGCCCATCCCCACTTCAGATAAGGAATTTAGGAGCTTTTTGGGGAAGTGTAAGTTCCTCAAGAAGTTAACGCCCAATCTTTCCGAGGTGGCAGCACCCTTATATAAGGTTAGTGGTGCAAGGTGCTTCAGTGGTCCTCCGTTTTGGAGGATGATTTCCAAGCAGTGAAGTGCACCCTGTTGTCCACGTCTGTCCTTCGCCATTTCGACCCTTCAAAAGAGTTCATTGTGTTTAATGATGCCCCCAACTTCGCCATATTGGCTGCCTTGTTACAAGTAGGTGAAGAAGAGATAGAGCATCCAGTGGGATATTTTTCTAGGAAAATGTATCTGCCTGAGTTGACTTACGGCATTTATGACAAAGAGTTACTAACAGTGGTGGAGGCGCTGACTTATTGACGTCACCACTTGCATGGCTCTTCCCAATCTTTTCCATGTAAGTACAGATCACTGTGCCTTGCTGTACTACCGCACCCCTCATGTCCTAACCCCATGACAGACCCATTAGCATGAGACCCTTGCCCAATTTGAATTTTCTTATGAGTTCACCAAGGGCAAGGAGAATAGTTTGGCGGATGCTTTAAGCCGCAACCCTGCTTTCGCTCCGGATCCAAAGGAGGTAGAAGTCCATAACACCCAGTTGATAATTCCACTAGGTAAGTTTTTATCTCAACTTCCTGCTGCCTTGGCCAACACGCCAGCTCTTGCACCTCGAGAAAATTCGGATGAATATAGTATGTTCAGAAAGGCAGTCCTTTCTCAGCCACTATCAGCGAATATACTATGGTACTTGCTAAGAGCTCTTTGAATCAGGAGGACTTATCCAGGGATATCACGTAAAGGATGAGATGGTGTGGTTTCAGGGGCGCCTATGGGTTCCTGCTGGACCACTGCGCCTGAACATCATCCGGACCATCATGATGGAATCACCATTGGTCATCCAGGGAAATCAAAGACCTTTGAGTTGATACTTCGCACTTACAATTGGAAGGGCTTGCCTGCTCAGGTGAGGCGGTATTGTAAGGAGTGCCTTGTATGCAACCAGATGAAACCCAATAGTAAACCTTTACCGGGGTTGTTGGTACCAGTTTAAAAGGCTGATGGGCCCTGGACTTCGCTCTCAGTTGATTTCATTGTAGAATTATTAGCCTCAGATGTTTATGATGCCATCATGGTGGTGGTGGACCAGTTCACAAAGTTTGCCCACTTTATTCCTTACAGAACCACTATAACCGCAGCAGAGATGGCTAGGCTTTTCGTCACCCATGTGTTTGCACTCCATGGGGTTCCCCAAGAAATTATAAGTGACTGGGGCCCTCAGTATACCTCCATTTTCTGGGAATAGTTGTGTAAGACTCTTCAGATTTGCCCTTGCCGTTCAACTGCCTATCATCCCCTAATCAGATGGGCATACTGAACGAGTGAACCAGTGCTTGGAACAGTTCCTGCGGTGTTGCACCGCCGCGGATCATTCAGATTGGGTTTCTAACCTTCCTATGGTTCAATTTAGCTACAACAACACTTTCATTCTTCGATCATTTGTTCCCCTTTTTGCTAACCATGGATTTAACTCCGCCTTTAACATGGAGCCCAGCTGTGGATCTAAAGTTGAAGCGGTGGTGGATTTTGAAAAGACTATCAAGAAGGTCCACCAGGGGGTCTCCTCAAGTTTGGAGGTGACAATGCAAGTTTATAAAGAGAACACTGATGGTAAGCACCAAGTGGGTCCAGCGTACAAGGAAGGGGATCTTGTGATGCTTGATGTTCGTTACATCCCTATCAAGCAGCCATGCAAAAAGCTGGGACCAAAGAGCATTGGCCCTTAACGCGTGGTTAGAAAGGTGAGCCTTACCTAATATCAGTTAGATCTTCCCTCTTCGTTTCAGATCTTCTCTGTCTTTCATGAGAGCAAATTGACATTGTTTGAGTGTCCCCCACCAGAGACTCCTGAGGCTTATCTCGTGGATGGGGCGCCAGAGTGGGAAGTGAATGAAATAGTAGCTTCCCCCGTGTTAAAAGAAGACTTGAGTACCTGGTATTTTGAAAGAGTTTTGACGCTGCAGAGAACAGTTGGGTACCAGCGCGTGACTGTGTGCATGCCCAAGGCCTGATTGAAGCTTTCTATAAGCATTTCCCCAAAGCTGCCGGATCTCAACCCAAACCAACCGTTGCTGCAATGAGGTTGGCCCCTGCTCATAAGAACTTTTCCCTGGCACAAGCCCCTGGAGGGGGGTGAGCCCCATTGGGAGGAGAGAGTAATGTCATGATTGGAAAATGACATCATCCTTGGGACCAACGTTAGAGACAAAGATGCTTGCAGGGAGGCTAAGAAGGTGAAGTTAGCAGGCCTCCCTGACCTCAAGCATACCATAGACCAACGCTGGGTTAAGGCTAGATATTCCCGAGTTGGTCCTATGGGAGCAAGCGAAGTTCAGCCCTTTATGAGAGTAGTGGCATTAAACCAAACTAGCTTTATTACAAAGAAAATTGATTCGCTTCAGTTTTTGGGTGAACGGAGTTCTGAAACCCGTTCAGTTTTCACATTATCCAGCTTAGGTCAGCCGTTTTTACAATCAATCACCTGAGTTCAATTGATTACTCAATATATCATTTTGCCCAATGGAAGCGTGCTCCTATTGGCGTGCCTTGGCTTAGACCTGCTTCCCTCAATTGATTGTTTTGCCAAATCTCCTTAAACTTCCCATGTCAAGACCAAACTTCCTTGTTGGTCAACTTCTCCCTATCAAATAAACTCTTTGCTAAGTACACCGTTTTTCTTGTTTTATGTTATCTTTGACATACCTGTGTGTAAACCTCTTTGGGGAGGCTCGCGCTCCTTTAACCTTGCCATTTTATCTACAATTAAACAATCTTCTTGTGCACCATTGGTCCACCCTAGTATCCTCTAACCTAGAGAAGCCTATATCAGACCAATTATTGCACCGCGTCGCTTATCTCTGGTCACTCCTGCTAATGATACTACAATTTTCCCTAAGCTAATATCGCCTAAGCACTCTCTTCTGGACCTTAATAACTTTTGTACTATCAACTAGTTTCCTGGCGTTGGCCCTGTGCACCGTGCATTTCCACGCTGGAAACGGGAGAGTTATAGACACTCTCCTTACAGAAGTTACATCAGGGTTTAAACAAACTTGGAGGCTGCCATGAAGGTCTCCAAAGGAGAACACTGTTGGTAATAGAAGGGTAGTATATGAATATAAAGGGGTTATCTTATGACGCTTGATGCCATGATTATCACTATCAAGCAGCTGTGCAAGAAGCTGGGGCTAACGAGGTTAGAATCTGATCGCATTGTTAAAAAGGTGGGTCATGCCTCCTACAAGATGGATCTTCCACCAAAGGTCTATATTTTTGCATCATTTTCAAGAGCTTTTGACTCCATCTGAGGGTCCTCCTCCTGAAATTTCAGAGTCATATATCATAGATGAGACACCTGAATGGAAATTGGAGATTTTTGTAGCCTCCTGAAGTTCTATAAGAAGTCTTGAATACTTAGTATCATGGAAAGGCTTTGCCACCATAAAAAACAGCAGGGTTCCATCCTATAACTGAGCACATGTTCTTGACCTGATTGACATGTTCCATAAATGCTTTCCCAATGCTGCAGGCCTAAGGCTAACCCCAAAGTCGCCGCCATGAAGCTTGCGCTAACTTAAAAAAATTTCATGGCTTCCGCCCTTGTGTAACGGTCAAAAACGTCCCAGCTTCCAACTATCATCTTGCCGTGGCGGATCTATTTGACGCCAAATGATTGTCAATATAACCTCAGATCTAGGGAAATTCGAAAACAAGAAAAGATGACACAGGTAAGCGAGGATTTCAGCCTAGAATTCATCTTTGTTTTATCAATTAATGAAATAAACATGCTGACAAATTTAATCCCATTAAGATATGGCACCTCAAATGACACAAGAAAAAACCAGAGGTTTAGGCGGATCTAGTTGACGCTAAAACCCAACATTTTTGTTTAGGCACAAAAACTAAGTTTTCCACAGGGTATCAGGTAAGACAAGGCAAGGGCGGCCCCAAGGCCACTAGAGAGACCCACAAGAAGGTGAGAAATGAGAAAAAATTCTGTACTAAGTTCTGAATTGTGCAGGCCCAACCTTTTAGGGTCGCTCCTTCCAGGGAGCCCCTCCCACACTATTCTTTAGGCCCTTAAGAGCATAAAGAATAGCTTGGGAGGGGCACAGCACACCAAGCCCTTCATAAGCTGAAAAACCTCAAAAAGAGTTTTGACTTGAGATTTGGATTTCTTAATCTCAAGTTAAATTGTAGCAATTGGTTAAACCCAACCGTTACACCCTGGAGGAGAGGTGGTGCCTCAAAAGCTAGAGGGTAATGTTATGACTTATGAAATAAATGTGACTACAAATTGCAAGGACAAGGAGGAGCACACCAAGGCAAAAGTGATCAATTTGGCCACCTTCTCTGATTTGAAACATACCCTAGACCAATGTTGAGTAAGGTCTAATCATGACCATGTTGGGTCTAAAAGATTTATGACGGGGCAGCTTCAACTCATCAACAGCCTTGAGATTTATGTTTTATACAATCAACAATAATGCGCATTATGTTTTAATGGAAAATGGGGATTTGAGTATCATTTGATTTGCCATATTACCCAGACTGGAAAAATTCAACTATAATAAAAAAATTGAGTCAAATTTTATTTAAGCTTCAGCACCGCTGCTGATAGAAACTATTTCTATTAACCAAATTTGTCTTAGTGCTGAAACAAGATGACTGTGGCCCATCTCCCCCAATTTTCTTATAGCATTTCACTCAGAGCAATATCCTTGTTAGTCATGACTCTTTAATAAATTTATATATATTTGTATATGTAATGAGTGAGTTTGCGCCAACATGCCACAAAGAAATTGGGAAGTAAGAGCCACATCGCTGACCATACTAGGGACAGACTTGCAGAAGCCCATCTCCAAACCCTTCCGCCATGCCTCATCATTGCCACATATTCCCACACCACTGCCCCTACAACGCTGCACACTAACCATGGTCTGGCTCCATGAGAGGGCTGAGAAAGATGCTGACGCCACGCCAAGCTCACTGGTTGAGCTCATAACTTTGATTCAATAATACAAGTTAATAAAATAAAGCTTTTTATATTAGCAAGCGTTTTATTAAATTTTCTGGTTTTTTCTTAAAGGACGCAACTAGCCATTTGGGGCCCAACCATCCCCTAATAAATAGCACTCCGCTATTATTGTAATAAGCTCCTTCCTACACTAGGCTCTCTTGAACATCATCCAGCACATCGCTTGCAAAGTCTCCACATCCCACTGGTTAATCATCCACGCCGTTTGTAAGCCTGATGTCATATTTTCTCAGATGCATTTCAGTTTTGGAATGTCAAATATCACCAATTCTGACTTCCTCGAGTTTCAGGCCCTTCCTAAAGAGATATCTGGATCAAGTGCCGCCTGATCTGTTACATCACCCCCTGTGAGGCCCAAAACTCCTGACTTTTCCAACCATTGCGCACAGTCTTCCCTCATCTTCCATGTTGCCTCCTCCACCGGGTAACCTTTCCACTTCACCAGCAATTGCTGCCAGTCTTCACCCATCTCACATCCAATATCTGTCCCACTTCATATTCCAGAACATCCCTATCCTTAGGGTTTAACAGTACTGGTCAATCTGGAGCTATTCCTTTGAACGCCTGTAACTGGTAAGCATGAATCACCAGATGGGCCTTAGAACCTTCTGGCAATCTCAATTCAGAAGCAACCCCAATTAATGGCTATAATGATCTGATATGGGCCCAAAAACTTTGGTCCCAGCTTATGACTCTTAGCCGGAACAGCATAGTTCTTAGCTGAGACCAATACCCAGTCCCCAGGCTCAAACTCCAAATCTGGAGCTCTTTGTCGATCTGCCTGATGCTTCTGCTGCTACTGCTTGGTTAAAAATGTATTTGTAGCTTCGTCCCAATATCCACCATGGTGACCACCATCTCATCTGCCCCCTGACACACTCCTCCCACAGATCCCCCATTTGATCTGAGATTTAAACCATGATTTACAAAAAATAGAGTCATTCCTGTTGACAACTGACAATGATTGCTATATGCGAACTGGGTCATCTGAACCCACAGAACTCAGTCATCCTGCTGATCAGAGACATATCTTTGAGGATACTGCTCAAGTATCTGATTCACCCTCTCCGTCTGTCCATCATATTGAAGATGGTACGCTAAAGACTGACCAGGCCTGATTTTCAAATTCCTCAGCAAACTAGACCATAATTTTGAGACAAACTGTGGACTACGGTACAAAATATCCTCAGGTAATCCATGCTGGGAAAATACTTCATCAATGAAAATCCTTACTGCGTTCTTTGCCAAAAAAACTCCCTGTACATGGGAAAAACTCAGCGTATTTGGTCAGTCTATCTACAACCACCATAACCACATCCTTCCCCTGCACCTTTGGAAGACCCATTATGAAATCAACACTAATTGAACTCCATGGCGCATGTGGTATCTGAAGTGGGTTTAAATTATCAGATTGAGGTTCCCTTGAGGGCTTCGATTTTGCACATACCAAGCACTCACTCACATACTTCTTGACATCCTTCTGCAGGTCTAGCCACAATTAGTCCCATTGTACCAACTCCACCATCTTCTCTGCTCCCAGATGACCCGCCAACGGATTATTATGAGAGACCTTAATTACCTCCTGTTTTAATGATGGGAATGGCACCCATACACTAAGATCATGGTATACCACCCCACGCCTCTTTATGAAGGCCTTATGGCGCTTATGTGTGGCTGTCCTTCCTTCATCTCAGCCTTCAATCGCCATCTGAATTCTGACCTTATTTGCTTCTGGCGGACTTCCTCCCTCAACTCACTCCCCCACCCTCAATCATTGCAAATTGGTCTGGTCAGAACATTGTGGCTGTATTGAAATCCTCCAATTTATCCTTCTTATATGCTAAGACTTTGTCCTGACTCAGCCAGTCTGCTAGAACATTTGTCAAACCAAGCCTGTATTCTACCCAGAAATTGTATTGGACTAGCTCCACATGTCATCTGGCTTGCCGCTGGTTCATCTTCCTGGGTGCATGATAATATTCTAACGCTTTATGGTCATTCAAACAATGAAAGGGTGTCAGTAATAGAGCAGGTGGTGCTGCCATCACCGCAAGGCTGCCATCACCGCCAACAGTTCCTAATCATATATTGGATAATTAGTTTCAGTGAGGATAAACTTGTGGCTAAAATAACACATGGGGAGTTTGAGCCCGTCCTCCCCCTCCTGTAGTAACACTGCACCTACGGCGTAATTTGAGCATCAGTTTCTACCACAAATGGCTTTCTGGGATCCGGATGGGCAATACAGGTGCAGTAAGTAACTTATCCTTTAATATTTGAAACTATGATCCTCTTTTCTTCACCACAAGAATGGAACATTCTGCATTAGACGCGTGAAAGATAGGGCCATTTGGGATAGATTTCTCACGAATCGTCATAGGAGGTTCAATGTTCCCAAAAAAATCCGCACCCCCATTTGATCAGCAGGGGCCTTCCATGCTTGTACCACATGCAGTTTACTCGGACATACTCCCAATCCATTCTGGAACAACACGTTGCCTAGAAACATCACTGAACTTCGATTGAATATACACTTGGAAGGTTTCGATCTCAGACTCATCTGGCCAATTGACCCCAGAAATTCCTGGACATCTTGGACATGATCCTCTCAGGACTATGAAAACACCAAGATATCATCCATATATGAGGCACAGCCTCAACCAATCATCCCCCCAAGGTAATGATCGATCATCCACTGAAACACCGTTTGGGAATTTCCAGGACTGAATGGCATCACATGATATTAATACACCCTCAAGTGGCACTTAAACATGGTGTATTTTTGATGTTTTGTTCTCACCGGTACCTTATTGAATGCATTCACAAGGTCTAGCTTTGTAATAGGGTATATCCAGTAACCATTGGGAGAATATCCTCCAACAAAGGCATCAGATACAGATCAGGCTTAGTGACCATGTTCAGATGTCAAAGAAACGCATGGACATAGTTCACCACTCGCATTTGGCACCAGTAATACAGGAGACACCAATGCGACTTGGAAAGCTTGATCAACCCTTTATCCACCATTGATTTCACATGGCTCTCCAATGCTCCTTTCACTCGTTGGTTAAGAGGGTATACTGGACATTCCCAGGGAAGCTCCAAACCTTCCTTAAACTGGAATGAAAATGCAAAAGAACCAGAAGGGGAAAAAGGCAAGTTCCTGATAGGACCAAATACACCCACAAAGTTACTATGTTCAGTCAGTAACTTTACCTCCTGCATTCCAACCAGATTTCTGCATCCCCTCGGAACATTGCTCCCAACCTCTATCTCCCATCTCATCTGAGGCCCTGTTGGTGGATTCAAAGTAATTGTATTAAGCGGCAGATCAACTTGGGGCTGGAAATGATGCCACCGTTACATCCCAAATACCACAGGATGGGCCAGATTTCTGATTGCACAGAAGCCCTCTTTGAACCAAAACGGGTTCTTCCAAACAACTACCCAAGGCATCAACCGCCATGAGGGAGCCCTCCTGGATATGTCGGTGAACACTACCTCAGGACTCTTATTCATTTTTAAACTCAAACTTTCTTCCAGGGCGAATTTTACATAGTTTTCCTCGTCCCCTGTATCCACCAGAGTCAACACCCTCTCCTTTGATCTTGCAAATATAACTACACCTAAATAAATAACTGAGGATAAAGTGAAGAAGTAAATTTAATGTAGAAAGCATTCTTAGATTAAAAAATTTACAGGTAAGGTAGGTTTGGGACCATTATTCTTCCTGAGTCCCTGACCTCCCATTCTCCCTGACTCCTCAACGTTTCCCTGGCAGAACCATCCAAGGATACTTCCAAAATTTTTGGGTGATCTCTGCCAACCTCCTTGACCTCTACGAGCCAAGCAGGCGACTGGTCTCTTCCTGGAGACATATAATTCTCCCACAGGCTTTGTGCTAAGGCCATTTTGTTTCTCAACCTGTACCTCCAACGCAATTTCTTCAGCCAATGTACTCTGAACTTTGGCAGCCACCATAGCGGCCAACTTATCTGCTTTCAGCCCCTGTCAAAACATTTGCAATGATTTCAATTCTGATACTCATGTTGCTTTTGCCAAAGGTCGAAAAATCTGTGCATATTCTTCAACTAATCCTCGCCCCTGACTCACCATCAACAAAGCTGACCACACCTCATCCTGCGCCTCATCTAGACAGGAATCCCAGTTGATCCAATTGACACACTCATCCATGTATCCTGGGAGGCGACCTTGCTCCTCAATCAGTTCTTGCACCAACCTGCCAGGTCCAATGTTAATGCCTCCACAAATTGCACAATCTGCAGTGAGAAAAGAATCTCTCCTCCCATCGTTTGAGCCAACCACGCCTGAAAATGAACTCATGACACCAATTGGTGAATCTTCTCCAAAGCTTCCATTGTGTCAGGAAGTTGATATGACTGGACAATATGCAAACCATACCGGCGGATTGGAGAAGAATTGAGACGAGTCTCAAGATTGACAAAAAAGGTATACAAATAAAATTGATTGAAATTTTGACCAATCGTCGAATTGAGGAGAATTATGCTGAGATTCGATATAAATGAGATCTTCTAGTAAAAGTCAAAAGAATAGAAGACTATAAAGCTGAGGATGCATCCAGCTTGGGGAACAAAGATATATAGAGTCACACGGAGGATTGAAAAGAGGGTCTTTTTTCTGTGATTAGGTTGTTGCAGATAAGTCTGTAAATTAGTAAAAATAATAAAGGTCAAAATAAGGGGCGATAGCTCTGTATATAGTTTATTGAGTTTTATTAGAATTGGCGAACTTCATCTTGTCTGATTGGGTTGCTCAGTGGCTAATACCCTGTGCAAACTGACTTAGCGGAAACAAAACTTTACGCTGAGAATTAACACATTGTAACGGACCAAGCGGCACTTGATTTGTACATTGCCTCAGATTGAGTGGCATTTAATCCATGTAATGCTTTGATACAAAGGGCCTTAAACTCGAGAAAGTTGGAGTTAGTGAGTTTCAACATTCCTGAAACCAAAATTCATCTGAGAAAATATGACATCAGGCTTATGCACGGCGTGGAAGATTGTAAGTACTGGGGTACATCCCCTGTGTATCGATCAAGCCCTCTTCCCATTTCCAGGTAAATAGGTTCCAAAAAGGGTGGCTGTACCCCTTGTTACCCAGGGCGACCTCGCCCATGTGGTAGATGAGCGCTAGGTAACAGTCCTCCTTCTTTGGATCCCTCTCATGGTGCCCACACTCACCTCAGAAAAACTAGTATGTCTGATCAGGGAAATTTTCACCAAGATTACCAAAATGAAGTCAATCAGTCCGAATATGTGTGGAAATAAGCTAACAATCAGAATCCACATAGTTGAAAAGGGATGAAGATTGATTCATTTTCTGGAATCTCCAACAGTTTTGACTCAGCCAACACACAATTGCCAAAAATAACCCCCTCTCAAAATTGTCATGGATGATTCCCGATGTGCAGGTAGTAGCATTGGACACCAATGACAAGAGCTCAAAGCTCCCTTCTGGAAAATCTGGCGTTGCAGCTGATGCAACAATTTTGACCAAAAAAAATGGCCCAGTGACCGGGCATGGTTAGGTTGGGCATCCTGAACCCGTTCCAAATTAATTGGGACCACCCCTATGTGGGGTGGCCCTGGGGGATTCTCATTGCTCATCAGGCCAGACGCCGTCATGCCAACTTTTAGAAATGCAGTTGAGCCTCAGTTCGGGCGTTTGAGGTCAAACTGACAGCAACTCAGCCTGCTGCTGAATTCTTCGATGTCAATTCCCAGTGAGATTATCTTCCCCCATTCCCAAATAATTCTCTGGTTAGGTCAAATTAAGGGTCTCAATCCCAGCTTATTCCTGCATCAATTGACCACTATTTAATCAGTTGCATCACACGAGAAAATTGTTGGTCAATTTTCTTCAATTCTCTTTATTATAAAATTTGCCTTCAAAACTATCAATTTTGATTTTATTGATATCCTTCTGGCTGCATTTTCGATGGCTTTTCTATGGTGGCCTGTTGGTCCTTATACTGGATGGGCTTTACCAGTACTAATGGTCACTATGGCCCCTACCATCGTCAACTGAATTCAGCAAGCTAGATACTTCTGGCAACTTAACCCTGCTGTCATGAACTTTTGACAACAATATAGTGGGATCTTGTGGCCTTACATCCACCATGTCTAAGCAAGGATCCGCCCCCTTGTCTTCCCATCAAAATTAACCCCACCCATCAGTGACCTGGTAGAAACTATACATGTGGTACCACCCCCTGCAGCAAGACCACCAGTGTCTGGGGCTGTCTCTATTTGGATCATTTCAGGTTGCTATTCACTGTTGCCCTGCACCAACAGGTTATTGTTTCCCAATGCCCAGCTCCATACGGCGTCATACATGCGGCAATGCCTCTGGCATTCTGGCTTGATTTTTGGGTACTTACACACCCCGACTGGCAGTCCAGTATAAACTTCTTCTGCCGTTTTCGTGACATAATCTACCAACCATTGTTTTCAGCCACTTCCACCCTGCTCTTCGAGGTGGGCGTCACAATGGTTACCCTCTACCAAATGAACGTGCAATCAGTAGTCTGCTTTTTGTTGTTCATTTTTTCACTTTCCAATTTTGTGGGTAGTATCCGCTCTACCTTGAAGAAACTTTTTCAGGCCGTAAGAGCCTCGTGGATTACTACTTCTCCCCTCCTAATAGCCCAGATGAAAGTTCATGTGTTCCTTCCCAAGAGAGATTGTAAATCAGGTTCTCAACGCCCTCGCTGAGGTGCAAATGCAGTTGGCAATTGCTCTTAACAACGCCGCTGCATTATCTTATGCCCAACAGGGGGTCTCTTTATTGGACGCTGTGGAAGGGGATGCCCGTTGGTGGGTTCAAGGTCTTTTGCGCTCTTCCTCACAAGCGGGGGATCCCACTTCGCTGATTGCCGTCATATCAGCTGCCTTGAAACCCCTGGTGTCACGCTCAGACCATTTATTCAGATTGCTCTCTTCTATGGCCGAAGCCCCTAGCTTGGCTTCTTTGATCTCTATCTTCCATGAACAGGCTCCCACACTGGACCTCTCTAATGATATGCTTCAGGCAATCTTTAGATCAGGTTTGGATTTGGTTTCTGCTCACCACGAGGTTTGGTCCACCTTGAGAGGAATGGTAGATCAAATATGTACCACCGCAGCTACTATCAATGCATCCCCTCACCATACTTCCCGCCTTTAAGGGAGAAATTTTATGATAGAAACCTCAACAATGATGCAGACGCAGTTTTTACCATTGAACCAGTGATAGTCTCGGCTGCTGAGCCCATAATCACTCCTGCATTGGAGTTGGCTGATCTTGGTTCACCTATAAATGAATCAGTAAAAGCCCATATGGAGGAAGCCAGTTCTCAAGCCCTTGTACTTCTCAACTTTACTCCAGAAAAGCCCCCAACCTTCCCCCAATTTGCCTGCCATTACTTCAGTTGCAACAGAAACGCCCGAATCTACTAATAAACAAAACTTTGCTTATTTCTTATTACCTATAAAGATTAGTATTGGATCTCACCATGTCTCCTTTGAAGCCCTGGTGGACATTGGAGCTGTGGGTAATTTCATGAGCTTCGAGTTAGCCCAACAATTGGAACTGGACATGAACGTGGGTCCATTGGTGATGGTGACTTCTTCAGCCTCTCAGACATCGTATATTGTCCACCAGCCAGTTTTTTTTGGTACATTAGTTTAGCTTCTACGATTGGTTTTAGCTATGCCAAATTTGGTTTTTCCGGTGATTTTGGGGGTTGGATGTGGCGTTGACAACATGTCAAGATCCACCTGGAGTCCAACATGTTATCGTTTATAGTGATCAACTGGAGGGTGAACTCCCCTTAGTCAACACTCTTTTGAAAACAAAAGGTTGCAGTTCTATTACTTCCCTCGTCTCTCCTGCTGTCCTCTCGTCTGATTTCCCCAAAAGTTTAATGCGCTATCAAATTATCTTTGATTCTGAAAAGGTGGATCATCTGCCTCCTCATACTAAAATCACCCTGGGATTTTGTACAATGGTGCAGTTGTTGAATATCAACTGTACTTTGTATCCCCATACAGCGGAGGAGGAGGTTGCACTTAACACTTGGTTGGATGATATGCTAAAAAAGGGTGGTTGTTTAAGGAGACATCGCCAGTCGCGTCTCCCATTGTCTTCACCAAAAAAGCTGATCTTTCCCTCCGTCCTTGTGTGGATTAAGGACATTTAAACAAAGTAAAGCTTCACGATCCCTACCCCCTGCCTCTGGAGCAGATGATCAGCCAGAAAATCACCAAATCTCGTGTGTTCTCTAAGCTGAATCTTGTCAATGCCTTATACCAGATTTGGGTAATGGAAGGGCAAGAATGGTTAACAGTGATATGGATGAAGCGAGGCATTTTCCAATTCCGTGTAATGCCCTTTGGGATGAAAAATGCCCCCACTACATTTCAATGAATGATTGACAGTGTACTGGGTAACCTCCAGTTTACTTGCGCGGTCGCATATTGATGACATTCTGGTTCACTCCCCAACTCCTTAACAACATGCTATTGACTTGAAAGCAGTCGCGGCTGCTTTGCACAAGGCAGGCTTATTTGTTAAGCCTTCCAAATGCGAGTTACATAAGGAGGAAGTTACCTTTCTCAGGAACCTTGTCCTTAAAGATGGTTATGCGATTCCTCCTAATAAGTTTGACACTATCTGAGAATGGCCAACCTCAACGACCCAGAAACAATTACAGAGTTTCTTGGGAACCATAATTTTCTTGGAAAATTTTCCCCGGCTCTTCCCCAGTTAGCTGCCCCACTCCACCCCCTCACTGGCAAGAATGTACCATTTAGCTGGATGGCTGAATGCCAGCAGGCATTTGAATCAATTAAAGATTTGTTTTTATCCCTTCCTGTCCTGAAACATGTGCATCCTGCCAAGCCGTATATTGTTGCATGCAATGCCTCCTAAGTGGCAGTGGGGCAGTGTTGCTCCAAGAGCACGATGGCTTGAAACATCTGGTCACCTATTTTTCCCAAAAGTTTACATCTATGGAGCAGTCTTGGGCCATCTATGACAATGAGTTGGCAGCCGTAGCATGGGCATTGACTCATTGGCGGTACCAGTTACAGGGTTCTCAACATGAGTTAACTGTTTGCACGGATCGCCAGGCTCTCTTGTACTTCCATAAACCCCGAAAAATTGGTGCATCAGCAAGCATATACCTATCGGGACTTGTGCAGTTTCAATTTTAAAATACAAATTTGTAAGAAATGCACTTAACGTAATTCCCAATTTTCTCAGACGCAGCCCAGCCCACTGCCCTTAGACCCAGAGGAAGTGGACCTCGTTACCATGATTCCTGCTACTCAAATCTTGTTGATTGTTCCCCCTGTCATCTCTTCCACCGCCCTTGCTCCCAAAGCCCTTCTAGTAGCTCAGGTCTTAGCCAGTCAAATGGCCTGCCCTGAGGGTGTGGAGTTATTTGAGCGATTGTTTCTCCAAAAACATAAACATTCTCTCTGCTCCTTGGTGGAGGGCCTCGTTTATTTTAGGTCACTCATTTGGGTTCCCCCTCCCTTCAGAACTGAAGAATTTCGCGTGCATCACAATCCCCCCATCTTCAGCCATCCAGTAAATAAACTCCATCGAATTGATCAAGCAGACCTACAATTGGGCGGGTTTAACTAAAGTATTTCTGGCCTGGATCGCCGATTGCATTACTTGTGCTTGGACTAAGTCAGATCGCTCTGGTAGAAATGGGCTTCTACACCCCTTACAGCAGGCGGAGGGTCCATAGACATTGGTGTCTATGGATTTTATTGTTAAACTCCCCTGCTCTAATGGGTTTACGGTGGTGATGGTGGTGGTGGATCATTTCACTAAGTTTTCCATTTTTATTCCTTGCACTTCTGAAATTACGTCAGAAGAAACTGCTAGTCTCTTTGCGCGCCATGTGTTCTCAATGTTTGGCCTCCCACAGGAGATCATCAGTGACCGTGGCTCACAGTTCACAGTGTGGTTTTGGAGTGAACTCTTATCTATCTTAAAAATCTCCCCCTGTCGCTCCATGGTGTATCATCCCCAGTCTGAATTACAGACTGAGCAAGTTAACCAAATTCTAGAACTGTACCTGCATTGCTATGCTGCAGCCGCACAGGACACCTGGGCTAACGACCTTCCCCTCACTCAATTCGCCTATAACAATGGTACTCACGCTTCCACGGGATTTTCTTCCTACAAAGTGATGTTGGGTTATAATCCTTCCTTTTGGTCAGACCCTGTTTTCATCTTGAGGTCCAAGCTGCCGCAGATCATGCTAAACATATTAGGTCTACTCAATCTTTAGTGTGGGAACACCTCACCAAAGCCATTGAAGACTACAAGCAGTTTACAGATCATAAGAGACTCCCAGGTCATGACATAATGGTGGGCTCCTATTTTATGCTTGATATGCATCAATTTGAGAATGCAAGTACCCTCCCGTAAGTTCACAAGTAAGCATTTGGGCCCCCATTTGGTAGAGGAAGACTTGGGTAATGGTGCGTTCTGGCTAAAACTTCCAGCTCACTGGAAACAGAACCCCATATTCCACATTTCACAGTTGTCGCCCTTTAAGGGCATGGTCCCCATGGATCCTGAGCCAATAATTATCAAAACTGCGGAAGAGGCTGAAGTGAAAATTATCCTAGCATTCTGTAAGTCCCATCAGTCCGTTCAATACTCGTGGCTTGGAAAGGGTACCTGGCTTACAAGAACAGTTGGGTTAAGGCTCATGATTGCGCCAACTGCATAGAACTGGTTGAAGCGTAATATGAATCCTACCCCAATGCTCCCCGCCCCCCCAGAGAATTGCGACTGTTTTGGCAATCAAGTTACTCAAGGCGCACAATAATGTTCCCCTTATGCAGTTTACCAGAGGTGGTGCCCTTCCTTTGGAAAAAGGAAAGGGTAATGTAAGTCCTGGGGAGTGTCCCCTGTTTGTTGATCGGGCCTCTTCTCATTTCCAAGTAAGAATTTTCCAAAGAGGGTGGCTGTACCATTCATTACCCAAGGAAACCTCACCCACGTGGTAGATTAGCACTGGGTAACAGCCCTATCTCTTCAGATCCCTCCCCCAGTGCCCACACTCACCTCAGCAGAACTAGTATGTCTGATCCTAAAATTTGTGCTGAGATCAGCAAAATGAAGTCAATCATTCTGAATATGAGTGGAATTAAGCCTGACAATTGGAATCCACATAGTCAAAAAGGGATGAAGATTGATTCATTGGCTGGAATTTCTGATGGTTTCAACTCGGCCAACACCATGATCATCAAAATTAACCCTCTCTCAAAATTATTGGGGATGATCCTCAACGTGCAGGTAGTAGCATTGGACACCATCAATGAGAGTTCAAATTTCCTTTCTAGCAAATTGGATTTTGCAGCTGATGCAATGATTTTGACCAAAAAAATGGCCCAGCGACTGGGCACGGGCAGGTTGGTCATCCCAAACCTGTTCCCAACCAATTGGGACCACCCCTACGTGGGGTGGCCCTAGGGATTTCCGTTGCTTGTCAGGCCAGATGCTGTCATGCCAACTGTCAGAAATGCAGTTGAGCCTTGGTTGGGCGTTCGAGGTCAGACTGACAGCAACTCAGCCTCCTGCTGAATTCTTTGATATTGGTTCCCAGTGAGCTTATCTGCCCCCATTCCTGAATAATTCTCCAGTTAGGTAAATTGAGGGTCTTGATCCCAGCTTGTTCCTACATCAATCGACCACTATTTAATCAGTTGCATTGCACTGAGAAAATTGTTGGTCAATTTCTTCACTTTACTTTACAATAAAATTTGCCTCCAAAAAACTATCAATTTTTATTTTATTGATTTCCTTCTAGCTGCATTCCTGATGGCTTTTCTCTGAGGCCTGTTGGTCCTTATACCGGATGGGCTTTATTAGTACTGATGGTCACTATGGCCCCTACCATCGTCAACTGGATTCAGCAAGCTAGATACTTCTGGAAATTCAACCCTGTTATTACAAACATCTGCCAACAAAATACTGGGATCTTGTGGCCTTACATCCACCATTTCCAAGCAAGGATCCTCCCCTTGTCTCCCCAGTTGAATTAAATCCACCCATCAGTGACCTGGTAGAAACTATACATGTGGTACCACCCCCTGCAGCAAGACCACCAGAGTCTGGGGCTGTCTCTATTTGTTTCATTTTCAGGTTGCTGTTCACTGTTGCCCTGCAACAATGGGTTATTGTTTCCCAATTCCCAGCTCCATACAATGTCATATGTGCAGCTATGCCTCTGGCATTCTGGCTTGCTTTTTGGTGCTTACGCACCCCAACTGGCAGGCCGGTCTAAACTTCTTCTGCTGTTTTCATGACAATAATGATCTGGTGGGGTGTGGAGTCTTCACGAGTGATGTGCAGGACGGTGTTTGAGAAAGCCTAGCATAGAAGGGAGCTTACACAATGCTAGCAGAGTGCTATTTATTAGGGGATGCTTTGGCCCTGAATGGCCAATTGCGTCTTTTATGAAAAAACTAGAAAATCTAATAAAAATCTCTTTTACTAACAAAAGATATCTTTTATACTAAAAATTATAGTAATGGATTAAAATTATGATCTCAACCAGTGAGCTTGGCGTGGCGTTGGCGTCATTTTTGGTCCTTTCTTGGATCCAGACCCTGCTGTTGATGTGCAGCGTCATGGGGACAGTGGTGCGGGAATACATGGCAATGATGAGGCATAACAGAAGGGTTTGAGGATGGGCTTTGGCAGGCCTGTCCCTAGTATTGTCAGCAACGTGGCTTGTACTTCCCAATTCCTACGCGGCATATTGGCACAAACCTGCTAATTACATTAGACACAACTCAAATATATTTTTTTGGTCTTATGAAGGCCCCAAGAAGAGGTAGTAGCCCTGGGAGGGGAGGAATGGTATTGCCATGTGTTGAAAGTGGTGATGGTGAGTTTATCACTAACATTCATAATAAGAGAGGTGGTTTGAGTATGTGGCGCAAGTCCCATGAAGGTGGAGGAGAGCCATGAATAATCTACATCTCCAAAAGTTTGGGCGGCATTTCCCATGGAAGCTTTGGAGAAGATTCACCAAGTGGTGTCGCAGATTTATTTTCAGGTGCAGTTGGCTCAAGCAATGGGAGGAGAGACCTCTTTCTCGCTACAGATTGCACAAATTGTGGAGGCACTACCATCAGACCTGGAAGAGTGGGTGCAAGAACTGATTGGGGAGCAAGGTCGCCTCCCAGGATCCATGGATGAGTGTGTCAATTGGATCAATCGGGCTGCCTGTCTAGATGAGGCGCATTACGAGGCGTGGTCAGCTTTGCTGATGGTGCGTCAGGGGCGAGGACCAGTTGGAGATTATGGGTGGATTTTCTGACCTTTGGAAAAGCAGTAAGACTCAGATTTACAGTCATCGCGAATGTTTCAACAGGAGCTACACGCGGATATGTTGGCTGCTATGGCAGCTGCTAAAGTTCATAGTACGTTGGCTGAAGAAATTGCGTTGTGGTACAGGTTGAGAAACAATTGGCCTTGGCGTGAAACTGGCAGGAGGATTCTATGTCTCCAGGAAGGGGCCAGTCACCTGAAGTGGCTCATAGAGGTCAAGGAGGTCTGCAGGCATCCAGGAATTTTGGAAATATTTATGGAGGGTTCTGCCAGGGAAACGTTGAGGAGTCAGGGAGAATGGGAGGTCAGGGACTCAGGAAGAATAATGGTCCCAAACCTACCTTACCTGTAAATTTGCAATCTGAGAATGCTCTAAAAATTACTTTTAACTTCTTCGCTTAATCCTCAGTTATTTGTTCTGGTGGATCTATATTCTAAAAGTTGACGGAGAAGGCGTTAGCCCTGGTGGATACAGGGGCCAAGGAAAACTATGTGGAATTCGTCCTGGCAGAACTTTTTTAAGTTAGGAATTAAGAAGGGTTCTGAGGTAGTGAACAATGACGTGTTGAGGAGAGCTCCCTCATGGCATTTGGTGCCTTGGATAGTTGCTCGGCAGAACCAGTTTTGGTAAGAGAGAGCTTCTGTGCAATTAGAAATCTGGCCCATTCTGTGGTATTGGGGATGCGATGGTGTCATCTTTTCCAGCCCCAGGTTGATCTGCCACTTAATACAATTAATTTGAATCCACTAATGGGGCCTCAGATGAGATGGGAGATGGAGGTTAGAAATGTACTGACTGGATGCAAAAATCTGGGTGGAATGCAGGAGGTAGAGTTACTGGCCAAATATCATGACTTTGTGGATGTATTTGGTCCTATTGGGAACTCACTTTTTTCCCCTACTGGTTCTTTCACATTTTCATTCCAGTTTAAGGAAGGGTCAGATCTTCCCTAGGGATGTCTGGTATACCCACTATACCAATGAGCGAAAGAAGCATTGGAGGGCCATGTGAAATCAATGTTGGACAAAGGGTTGATCAAGCCTTCCAAGTCGCCAGTGGTGTCTCCTATATTACTGGTGCCAAAAGCAAGTGGCGAATTACGCCCATGTGTGGATTCTGATGTCTGAACATGATCACTGAGCCTGATCCAAATCCAATGCTTTTATGGAGGATAATCTAATAATGGTTACTAGATGCTCCATTTTTACAAAGCTTGACCTTGTGGATGCATTCAATCAGGTACCGATGAGACTGGAAATTCAAAAATACACCACAACTAAGCGTCACTTGGGGCTTTAGTATCGCATGATGCCGTTTGGTCTTAGAAATGCCCCAGCGTTGTTTCAGCGGATGATCAATCATGTCCTTGGAGGGATGATCAGTCGATGCTGTGCCACCTATATGGATGATATCTTAGTGTTTTCATGGTCCTGAGAGGATCATGTCTGAGATGTCTGGAAAGTTCTGTGGGCAATTGGCTGGATGGGTCTGATATTGAAACCTTCCAAATGTGAATCCAATCATATTTTGGTGACGTTCCTAGGCAATGTGGTTTTCCAAAATGGTTTGGGAGTATGTCCGGGTAAACTGCGCATGGTACAAGCATGGAAGGCTCCTACTTATCAAATTGGGGTGCGGAGATTTTTGGTAACATTGAACTTCCTACGTCAGTTTGTGAAGAATCTATCTCAAATGGCCTAACCTATCACGCGTCTAATGCAGGATGTTCCATTCATGTGAGGAAGAAGAGAGGAGCAGGCATTCTAATTGCTAAAGGATAAGTTACTTAACACGCCTGTCTTGGACCATCCAGATCCTGGAAGGCCATTCATGATAGAGACTGATGCTTTAAATTACACCGTAGGTGCAGTGTTGTTACAGGAGGGGGAATATGGGTTCAAACACCACATGTGTTAATTTAGCTGTAGAATGACCCTCGCTGAAATTAATTACCTGAACTATGATAAGGAACTGCAGGTAATTATGGAGGCCTTGCGGGAATGGCAGCACCACCTTCTCTATGGCCAACACCTTTTCATTTTTGAACAGACCATAAAGCGTTATATATTATCTTGCACCCATGAAGATGAACTAGCGGCAAGCCATATGGCATGTGGAGCTAGTCCATTAAGACTTCTGGGTGGAATACAGGCTTGGTTTTTCAAATGTCTTAGCAGACTGAATGAGTTGAGATGAAGGCTTAGCATATAAGAAGGAGGACTTGGAGTTGTAATACAGCCACAATGTTTCATCTGGACCAATTTGCAATGATTTAGGGTGAGGGAAGTAAGTTGGGGGAGGAAGTCCACCAGAAGCAAATAAGGTCAGAATTCAGCCATTGATTGAAGGCTGAGATGAAGGAGGGATGGCTGCATAAGCGCCATAGGGCCTTCATGAAGAGGCGTGAGGTGGTATACCACAATTCTCGCATATGGGTTCCTAAACCATCATTACAGCAGGAGGTAATTTGGGTCTCTCATGAGCATCTGTTGGCGGGTCATCTGAGAGCGGAGAAGATAATGGAGTTGGCACAACAGTACTATTCATGGCTGGGCCTGCGTAGGGATGTCAAGAAGTATGTGAGTGAGTGTTTGGTATGTGCAAAATCGAAGCCCTCAAGGGAACCTCAATCTGGTAATTTAAACCCACTGCAGATACCACATGCGCCATGGAGTTCAATTAGTGTTGATTTCATAATGGGTCTTCCAAAGGTGCAGGGGAAGGATGTGGTTATGGTGGTCGTAGATAGACTGACCAAATACGCTGAGTTTTTCCCATGTACAGGGAGTTTTTTTGGCAAAGAACGCAGTAAGGATTTTCATTGATGAAGTATTATCCCAGCGTGGGTTACCTGAAAAAATTAATTCGGACCATGGCCCACAATTTGTTTCAAAATTCTATCTAGTTTTTAGGGAATATGGAAATCAGTCCTGGTCAGTCCTTGGAATATCATCCCCAATCTGATGGACAAATGGATGGGATGAATCAGATACTTGAGCAGCATCTCCTGTATTACATCTCTGATTGGCAGGATGACTGGGTTCCATGAGTTTGAATGGCCCAGTTCACTTATAACAATTATTGTCAATCATCAATGGGAATGACTCTGTTTTTCGTGAATCATGGTCTCAATCTCAGATTGAATGGGGGATCCATGGGAGGAGTGTGTCAGGGGGCGGATGAGATGGCGCATACCATGGCAGATATTAGGAATAAGCTACAAGAAAATTGGAGTGGGTGGTGGCTTGGCAGAAGCAACAGGAAGATCGATGAAGAGTGCCTGTTGGGATTTTTGCCCATATTCCCAGCCTGCTAGATTACCTGGTATCGCTAGGGAAAATTCCCTAAGGTAAAGTGAATCGGAAATAAGTTGGCCCAAGCTTCAGATTAACTACGTTTGGGGGATTTTGGGATATTCGCCTGGTTGTATCAGTTGGGGATCAATCTGGACAAATACTTAAGATCTCATTGGGCAGAGTTGCTGACAAAATAGGGGCATCTGATAGTGATTAAATATCAGGTGTACCAATTGGGACCAGTTGGGTTTCATCACCTACTGATTGGGAATGAATAGTAAGTTGCATGGCGAGTGATGCCACCTGCAACTATAAAATTGATTGGTTGGTGAGTGACCTGCCATAATGGGTAATAAGTCCCATTACCTAAGCAGGTCACTAGCCAAATATGGTTGGTTCACTTTGATTGAGAGTAAAATGTTAGGGACACGTTTTCTGACTCTTTCCATTTGAGGTCTCAAGATGTCCAACAATGGAATCCTAGCCAGGATGGGGAAGACCATCGCTGCCAAGATGAGGTTGGGTGATTCAATGGCAATGGCTTCCTTTTCATTGAAGAGGTGTCAACTGAGGGTTATAAAGCTGAATTCCCCACTATATATATTCCCTAGGATTTACTATAATAAAAACATTATTTACGAGAACAGTAATATTATCTATCCAGTATATAGTTAATCTATCATCAGCTTCTATTGTATTGTTCTGTCTCAAGTATATTATTGCAGAGGGCAATAAGTGGAAGACTCTCAGAGAGAAGAGTAAAGATCTGAACGGGGGTCTAGAGAAGAAGGAGCCACAATCAGGGATAGCTGACGACTGTGTGTTGTGCCAAAGAGACTGTCACCGGGGTATCTCAGCGAAGATAGGGTGGACAAGAGCAAGGGAACAAATCCCTACGAGTACTACTTTATGAGTATTTAATTGGGAATGCTGTAAGGAGAGTGTCTATAATTCTCCTGTTCCCAGCGTGGCAGTGTACGGTGCACAATGCCAATGCCAGGGAACTAGCCATTAGTGCAAAAGTAATTAGAGCCCAGCAGAGGGTGCTGGAGCAATAACAACTTAAGAATAGAAGTGTGAGTTTCATAATAACAAACCCACCAAAAGCAAAGCGGTGCACAAAATGGATAGGGGTAAGCGACCCAGGTTGGAGGGAACCTGGGAGAACCCTGGTGCACGAGGGGATAGCTGCAATGTATTTGCAATGACAAGGTTAATGGAGCGCGAGACCTCTTCGAAGAAGTTTGTGCACAGGAACATTCGGAATATCATAAAAGTAAAACATAAATGGGAAAAGGTTTATTTGGAAAGTCAACCAACAAAGATGTTGGTTGAAGGAAAACATATTTAAACTAAAATGGGGAATAAGGGTTATGCCGCAGTGGACCCAAGCTTTGACCCACTAATAGGGCAACGCTGCCATCTGAATTAGTTGAATAAGCTGAAACCAACTTCACTCAAGTGATTGATTGAAGTTGGATTAAAGCAGAACAGATTGTTTCATAGATGGAACAGGTTTAGAAACCCCATTCCTCAACAAACCTAATCAAACCATCCACATTAATTTGGTAGACTGTCCATTTTAACGCCTGGACCAATGTAAGGGGCTGAGCACTTAACACCCCACTAGTACTAACCTGGTCATATTTTGCCCGTATCCAGCGTTGGTCTAGGTTATGCTTCAAGTCTGGGAGGCCCTGTAATTTCACCTTCTGGGCCCCCTGGCGCCCAGCCTTGTCCTTGGGGTCAGTCCCTACTATGATGTCATGGGACCATGACATTACCCTCTCCTCCTGAAGGGGCTCAACCCCCTCCAGGGGCTTGCGCAAGGTAAAAGTTCTTGTGGGCAGGGGCCAACTTCATGGCGGCAACGGTTGGTTTGGGTTGAGATCCAGCAGCCTGGGGGAAACGCTCATGGAAGGCTTCAATCAGATCTTGGGCATGCACACAGTCACGCGCTGGAACCCAACTGTTCTCTGCAGCGTCAAAGCCCTTCCAGGATACCAGGTACTCCAGTCTTCTAACGCGGCGGGAGGCAACTATCTCTTCCACCTCACACTCTGGCGCCCCATCCACAAGATAGGCCTCAGGAGTCTCTGGTGGGGGCCCTCAAACAACATGAGTTTGCTCTCATGAAACACCGAGAAGATCTGAAATGAAGGGGAAGATCTAGCTGGTATGAGGCATGGCCCACTTTAATAACAACGCGGTAAGGGCCAACCCTCTTAGGTCCCAGATTCTTTCATGGCTGCTTGATAGGGTTATTATGAGCATCAATTATCATGAGATCTCCTTCCTTATACGCTGGACCCACTCAGCACATACCATCAGCGTTCTCCTTATACACTTTCATTGCCGCCTCCAAGCTTGTGGAAACCCCCTGGTGGACCTTCCTAATGATCTTGGCAAAGTCCACCACCGCTTCAACTTTAAACCCACAGCTGGGCTCCATGTTAAAGGCAGGGTTAAAGCCATGGCTGGCAAAAATGGGGAACAACTAATCGAGGAGTGCAAGGTATTGTTGTAGCTAAACTGGGCCATGGGAAGGTGAGAAACCCAATCAGAATGATCTACAGCGGTGTAACACCGCAGAAACTGTTCCAGGCACTTATTCACTAGTTCAGTCTGCCCATCTGATTTAGGACGATAGGCAGTTGAACGTCAAGGGCAAATATGAAGAGTCTTACACAACTCTTCCCAGAAAATGGAGGTAAACTGAGGGCCCCAGTCACTGATAATTTCTTTGGGAACCTCATGGAGTGCAAACACATGGGTGACGAAAAGCCTAGCCATCTCTGCTGCGGTTATAGTGGTTCTGTAAGGAATAAAGTGGGCAAACTTTGTGAACCGGTCCACCACCACCATGATGGCATCATAAACATCTGAGGCTGGTAATTCCACAATGAAATCAAATGAGAGGGAAGTCCAGGGCCCATCAGCCTTTTGAACTGGTACCAACAACCTCGCTAAAGGTTTACTATTGGGTTTCATCTGGTTGCATACCAGGCACTCCTTACAATACCGCCTCACCTGAGCAGGCAAGCCCTTTCAATTGTAAGTGCGACGTATCAACTCCAAGGTCTTTGCTTTCCCTGGATGACCAATGGTGATTCCATTATGATGGTCCGGATGATGTCCAGGCGCAGTGGTCCAGCAGGAACCCATAGGCGCCCCTGAAACCACACCATCTCATCCTTTACATGATAACCCCTTGACAGATCCTCTTGATTTGAAGCGCTCTTTGTAAGTACCATAGTATATTCGTCCAACAGCAGCTGAGAAAGAACTACATTTCTGAACATACCATATTCCTACGCTTTTTCCAGAGGTGCAAGCGCTGTCCCGTTGGCCAGGGGAGAGGAAAGTTGTGACATAATTTTAATTGGAGGAATCATAACCTGTGTGTTGTGCATTTTCACCTCCTTGAGATCAGGTTCCAAAGCAGGGTTGCGGCTCAAAGCATCCGCCAAAACATTATCAATGACCTTGGTGAACTCACACGCGAATGCAAATTGGACAAGGGTCTCATGCCAGCGGGTCTGCCATGGGGTTAGAACATGAGGGGCACGGTAATACAACAAGTTACGGTGATCTGTACGTACATGAAATGGTTGGGTAGAGCCATGCAAGTGGTGACGCCAATATGTAAGCGCCTCCACCACTGCTAGTAACTCCTTGTCATAAACGGCGTAGTTCAACTCGGGCAGAGACATTTTCCTAGAAAATATCCCACCGGATGCTCTATCCCAGCTTCGCCTACTTGTAACAAGGCGGCCGCTATGGCGAAGTTGGAGGCATCTGTGGACACAATGAACTCTTTGGAAGGGTCAACATGGCGGAGAACATACGTGGACAACAGGGTGCACTTCACTGCTTGGAAAGAATCCTCCAAAATGGGGACCACTGAAGCGTCTTGGCACCGCTAGCCTTGCATAAGGGAGCCGCCACCTCAGACAGATTGGGAGTAAATTCTTGAGTAACGTGCACGTCCCCAAAAAGCTCCTCAATTCCTTAACTGAGGAGGGGGTAGGCCACTCACAAAAAGCCTTCTCCTTGTTAGGAGTTATCATGTGCCCCTGGTCAAACATGACGTCGCCCAGAAAAGTGAACTGGGAATTGAATAATTCACACTTGCTTATCTTCATTATAATGCTGGCAGCCTTTAACCGCTCCATTACTTGCCGAAGGTGTACTGCATGGGACTCCTGATCAGGGGAAAACACCAGGATATTGTCCATATAAGCAACCGCGCATACTTCTAACAAGTCCCCAACGCTGCATCAATGCAGCGTTGAAAGATATCAGGGGCATTCTTAAGCCCAAAGGGCATGACCCGAAACTGGAATATTCTTTTTCTGGTGTGGAAGGCGGTTAACCTATTCTGGCCTTTTTTATCCGGATCTGATTAAACCAATTGAGGCAATCCAGCTTGGAGAAGACCTTCGCCTTTTCCACATAGCGCGCAATCTGTGAATCCAAAGGGATTGGATGGAGGTCTGGTACAGTGACATTGTTAAGGTTCCCGTAGCCCACACACAGGCGTAAAGTACCATCAGACTTCTCCACAAAGATGAAGGGGGAGCATATAGGGGGAGTTACGCTGAAAAATCGCACCTTTGGCCAACTATTCCTTCACCCACACATCCAACGCCACTTCCTCCCAGACAGTCAATGGGTAAATGGGGGAAAATATACGCACCAGATCCACCATGAGCTTGAAGTAACAATCAAACTCAGAGTGCTCATGGAGTGCGTTGGCAGATGCTGCATCAAAAGTGGATTCCAAACCCTCCAAACAGGAAGGTAAGGAAAGTCCCATGGAGGAGGAGGTCTTTAGCAAAGGAGCAAGATAAGGATTGGGAACATTGGGCCAATGAGGTAATGGGCCCTGGGCGTTATCCTCTGGCAAGGGAACAATCAACTGGTGACTGTTTACCAAAGACAAGGATAGAGTGTTTTCTTTCAAATTAGTCCTGACGTCAAACTTTCTCCACCACTCAACCCCCAAGATAATGGGGAACAAGAGGTGCCTGATAGCTTGAAAATGGTCGGAGAGAAGATAGGCGCCCACCTGGTAGTCCACCAACCCTATGACGTTCAGCGTAGGGATACCTTGAGAAGCCCCACCTCTAACCATACCGCCTGGTGAGTAACTAAACTCAAGGTAGTCAACAAGGTCTTGGTCAATAAAATTATTTGAGGCACCGGTATCCACTAAAATAGTTGTGCTGAACTTCCCAAGAGAGGATGTAAGGGTAGCAGTCAAAAGGAAGTATCCAGAGTGGGATTTATTCAAAGCAGAAAACGCCCCCACATCACCTAAATTTTCATCTGGCTTGAGAAAACCATAAGGGTAGGTTTGTGAATTAAAGAAGGGGGAGGGATAGTTGGCCGCTCTTACTACTGAGGTACACATACCCCTCCATGCCATATGCAGGTGCATAAACATTTTCATATTGTAAGCGCAGTTCTATTTCACCTTCCTGAGTGCTGCAAATCATGGAAGAGGTCAAACGAGGATTTTCTGGTGTGATTCAATATACAGGAATGGGTTCCAGATCTGAACCATGAGAGGACCAATACGGTTTAGAGGTATATCTAAGGTTTACGTTATGAAACGCATTTTTAGATGCAAACAACCCTATCCCTTGAACTGCGATGGAATGCCTGACGTTATCCATGGCCAACACCCCCAGGCCCATCCGTACCAATTCTGACGGCATTGGCTGAATGCGCAGGCGAAAGGTAACTTGTTTATTTAATATGAAAGTGACAAATTTGGTGAAAAGTCGGGGAAACATGACTTTCAGACCTCAAAGCGTCCATATCCACCAGGTACGAGCATGAAGGGTGGATATTTTCCAGTCAGAGGCAACCATAAAAACGCCGAGTTGCTCCAAATGTCAGGAAAAATAGGAAACTGTGGTGCGTCTAATGACAGGTGACTCCCACAGCTGGCGCCCACTGTCCCCACTTCAGAAAAGATCCACATTGAAAAAGTCCGTGCACATAGAATAAAGGGTTGGTCAACTAATGTAAGGAGAGTGTCTATAACTCTCCTGTTCCCAGTGTGGCAGTGCATGGTGCACAAGGCCAACTCCAAGGAACTAGTCATTAGTACTAAGGTTATATAGAGCCATAAGAGGGTGCTGGAGCAATAACAACTTAAGAATAGAAGTGCGAGTTTTATAATAACAAACCCACCAAAAGCAACGCGGTGCACAAAATGGAAAGGGGTAAGCAACCCAGGTTGGAGGGAACCTGGGCGAACCCAAGGTGCATGAGGGGATAGCTGCAATGTATTTGCAATGTCAAGGTTAACAGAGCGCGAGACCTCCTCAAAGAGGTTCACACACAGGAATGTTTATAATATCATAAAAGTAAAATGTAAATGGGAAAAGGTTTATTTGGGAAGTCGACTGATAAGGATGTTGGTCAGGGGAAAACATATTTAAACTGGAATGGGGGAATAAGGGTTATGCCGCAGTGGATCCAAGCACTGACCCACCAATAGGGAAACGCTACCATCCAAATTAGTTGAATAGGCTGAAACCAACTTCACTCAAGTAATTTATTGAAGTTGGATTCAACCTAAACGCGTTGTTTCATAGATGGAACAGGTTTTGAAACCCTGTTCCTCGACAAACCAAATCAAACTATCCACGTTAATTTGGTAGACCATCCATTTTAATGCCTGGTCCAACGTAAGGGCCTGGGCACTTGGCACCCCACTACTACCAACCTGAGCATATTTTGCCCATACCCAGCGTTGGTCTAGGGTATGCTTCAGGTCTGGGAGGCCCTGTAATTTCACCTTCTGGGCCACCTGGAGCCCAGCCTTATCCTTGGGGTCAGTCCCTACTATGATGTCATGAGACCATGACAAATACTAGCTGAGCGTTGGGCCAAAATATAATTCATACTCAACTACAGATAATAATCTCCATACTATTATTGATTAATGATTAATTCTATACAACGTGACGAAGTGCACAAGGAAACCAAACCTGTGCAGTAAAAAAGGTTACTGGGCTGCTTGCCAATAACAATTAAAATAAAATTTTACAAGTTGATGTTCACTACAGGGGTAGTTGAGTGAAGAATCTATTAGAATGTTGTACAAAGATGAGCTACACAAACTGTGGCCTGAGTTAGCCACTGTAAACCAGAATGCCTTAAACTCAGCAGACCATTGGGAGTTCGCGGCCTTGGAAGAACGAGTCGCCAAGGTGGAGGAAGGAATAGAGAATGTAGCAAGCTTTGGGAACGAGTTACTTGATAAAGTAAACTCATTGAAGAAGAAAGAAGGGGACCTTGTTCGAGAGGTCTTATACCTGAAAATGGAGCAAGAAGTGGATTGCGTTCATTTAAGAAACTTTGGTGCGGATATCAAGAGATTAATCAAACAACTGGAGGAACTTAAAGCTCAAAAATGTTCTTGTGAGCCCAATATGGCAATCGATGCCAAAGAAAGAAGTCCTCACATGATACTTGGGAAGTTGATTACCCCAAGGAACATGCTGCCCGCTTTTGCTGCCATTTTGGAGATGACGCCCAAAGTCACTCCACAAGTTAGCCAAGTAGCTGAACTGAGAAAATTGGCCAGAAATAATTTGGAGGAATTTAGGGCAACGCCAAAACTGCCAACGTTCCATCAGGATAACACCCCAGCATTTTTCCAACTGTTTGACATGACCATGAATGGATATAGGGATTGTCAAAAGGCGTTGACGGTCATGAATTGCCTAGACACTGACTGTCAAAACATAATGTTACCTCACCTGGAGGGGGACAGCTGGTCGTATGCTGAGGCAAAGGCAGCCATCATGAAAGAGTTTGGGAGTCTGACACACATGTCAAAACGCAAGCAGGAATTTATGGGAATCTTTCCATAAAGATGAGTCTCTTGCTAGCTTCACAGATCAATTTTACCAGGAGTTACAGATCCTGGCTGGAGCAAAAGTTTTGGATTACTTTGATGCTAGAATCACATTGCAAGCGGCCCTTTGGCCCTATCACAATTTGCATCATATGATGTCTTCCATGTTCACGACGGAAATAACTACCTTGCAAATGGTAGATAACTTAAAGATTTTGGGAGCTACATTTGATGCCCCAAATAGAAGCTTCAAATCCGATCTGGTATGAAATCTGAATCCCAAGAAGGGAAACGAAGGAGCTAAAGAGGCTACGAATTGAACTGTGCTGGGTAATAAGCCTGAAGAATTCAGACAGTTAAACAAAAAGGAAAAGGTCTGCTATCAGTGTGGCGGGAAAGGACATTTCGCCGTGCACTTTAAAAAGCTGAAGGATCAGATTATTATGGTCCAGGCCAAGGAGTCAGCAGCCACTAAGGATTTGGGAAAAGGGCCCGCGGCCTAGATGGGGAACAGTCTAGAGCTGCGGAGAAACATGTTCCTCCCAACATTATGAATGAAGAAATCAATATCAGCGATCTGTTCATAGATGACGAGCAGTATCAGCTATATCAAGTGGTCAATATGGATGTAAATGCCGTGACCAGAGCCAGGGCAAAGAGAATTGACCCCAGGATAATTAAGGAAGTTGCCCGGCCATATGCCTGACAATTGGCGGAAAAGATTTGAACTTCCAATAATCCTGAAGAGTTATCTGACGTCCATTTAGATGAGGCTAATCTGTCTATCCCCCTCAGCATGATAAAGTAAATGTTTCCTGATTTATAGTAGCATATTATTCACACCCTAGATTTGGCTAATAAAGCCACCATTCACTCAGTAAACACTATATTACAATACTCTGAGTGTACATATATAGACATAAAAGTGAATTGAGTAAGGTTGAGGGCAATTGTCAACAGCAGAGCACCCATCAATATTGTCTCAACCAAGCTGGTAAAGAGAATGAAGATCTCACTGGACTTGGAGATAAAAAAGATATGGGACAGCTGGGCTGAACACCACCATCTCCTGTGGAACGTATAGTGCGCTGCCACTACAATTCAGGTCATTGGTGGTATCTGCGCCAGCAATAGCTTTGGCGAACCAAAACTCTGACATTTTGATAAGAACGGAATTTCTTCAGAAATATGGAGTTAAATGTAACTTTGAGGATAATATGTTGACCATCTTGGGTCAGACTTTATCATTGGTATATCAGAAGGATGGTGAAGCTCCACTGAATCAGAAAAACAACTTCATCAATATAATATAAAATGTTGGCACTGTCCTGATTTGATACCAATTAGTTGTTAGAAAGTGACACAAAATGCCACGGAAAACCTAGAGAACTGGGGAATTCCACTAAGGATCAAGAATGAGAGGACCATACTGGCCAGATCGTAGATAATAGTTGACACAGGGTTGACATTGGAGATTCCTGAGCTGTTGTATGGGGAGTTCAGAAGCTGCTGGAAGAAGTCCAGAGTGGAGCCATGGGTGGCTCCTGGGATAATAATGCCAGGCCATGGAGAAACTAGAGTTCTCCTGGTGAATTTGAGTGAAAAACCAATGAAGATCAAGAGGAATCAGATCATCATGTTTGTTCATTTGATCCCAATGGCTGAATTGAGAAGATTCAATGATTTTAGGTCTCTCAACAAAATGGGATTACCAGCTGGGGTAACCAAAAATATCAACCTATTGGTTGATCAGAGCAGCTCGCTGATATGTTGAAAGGCCAGCAGGAGGAGGTGCTTGAACTATTCAAAAATATCGGGAAGTGTTTGCTCAGGACAACCACAATTTGGGATGCACATGAGACATGATCCACAAGGTCGACACAGGGGAAAATTTGCTAATCAGGATGAGACTGATCTGATGATTGAAAGCTGCCAAAGCAGTAGTAGAGGATGAAATCAGCAAACTAGTAAAAACACGGGCTTCTAGTTCCATCGTCAAGTCCCTGGGCGAGTCCAATTCTGATTGTGAAGAAGAAGGATGGATCCAACCGGGTGGTGATTGACTACCAAAGGCTGAATAAAATTATGAAGAAGGATTTGTATCCCCTACCAAGGATTGATGATGTGATGGATCGTTTAGGAGAAGCGAAGTATTTCTCCACAATGGATCTGATCTTGGGATATTGGCAGATTGACTTGCCAAAGGAAGACCAGGAAAAATGCGCGATTATTACCGCGCAGGGGCTATACCAACCAACGAGAATGCCCCAGGGTCTATGATATGCGCCTGCAACGTTTCAGAGGGCCATAGATGCGATATTAAGCGACTTGAAATTGTCATGCATCCTGGTATATCTGGATGATATAAACATGTTCGGTAGGACGTTTATTGATCACCTGAGCCACTTGGAAGAAGTATTTAAGCGACTGTCCATAATTAACTTGAAAATCAAGCCAAGGAAGTGCCACTTCTTTAAGAAAGAGTTGGAATAACTGGGATTTGTAATCAACTCCAGTGGATTGCAGCCGCAAACCCAGAAGATAGCAGCTATAGAATGTATGGCTATACGAAGAGTGTCCAAGACATCCAAGTGTTCCTTGGGATGGTTGGATACTATAGAAGATTTATTCTGGACTTCGCCCAAATAGCTGAGCCATTATTCCATTTATTAAAGGATCCGAAAAAAGGATTTGTATGGAATGAAGAGGCCCAGGACTCCTTTGATATGTTACACCAGTACTTGATAGATTTTCCAATTTTGAAATATCCGAATTTTGATCAGGAGTTTATCATTCAAACCAATGTTTTGTTGACAGCGATTGGTGCTGTACTGAGCCAAGTAGACGAACTTGGGGACGAGCATCCAGTGGCATATGTGAGCCAGACACTCTCATCCACTGAGAGGAACTACACCGTGACTGAGCGTGAATGCCTTGCGGTCATTTACACATGCAAGCAGTTTCAGGTGTACATCCACAGAACGTACTTTAAGGTGGTAACGGACCACTCTTTGCTGCGTTGGCTGCACAATTTAAGAGAGCTGGAAGGACAACTGGCCCAATGGGCACTTAAGCTCCAGGCTTACAATTATGAGATTGTCCACCAATTGGGGGCTTCTCACTAGAACGCGGATGGCTTATCATGGTTGTAATGGTCCAGTTGGTAACCCGCAAGTGGATGAGCTATTCTAGAGAATGGTTGAAGAATAAATAGGGGATGAGCCCTGAGAAATCCAAGGTGCGCTTTGAAAAGCAATGGAAAACATTGAGACTATGGATGGATAAGTATTTAAGACGATTAACAGGAAGCTGTTATTATTTCCTAAAACTACTGGAAAGAGCAGCGATAGTACAAGAAGCTCACAAGGTTGTCAGGCATGGAGGCCTGAGGAAAAAAACTGACCATATTCGCCAGTAGTATTACTGGGAATCGATCAACTACAATGTTGCGGATTATCTAGCTTGTTGCATGGAGTGCCAGATGCACAAACCACATAAGAATACAACTGGATACTGACTGGTCCTCCCCTGGATTTTCCTAGCACACGGTGTCCATTGACATGATGGGACCGCTGATGATGAGCACAGGGGGAGTCAAGTACATTATAGTTGCTATTGACCATCTGATAAGATGGGTCAAGATGAAGGCCCAACCAGAGTAAATGCTACCAGTATTGCGAGGCTCATCCTGGATCAAGTAGTATACTGGCATGGATGTCCGCAGGTCCTGCTTAGCAAAAGTGGGACCAACTTCACATCTCATGTGAACCCAAGGTTAAATGATATAAGGGGATCAGAGGAGTCATGTCAGTACCTTACTGGCTGGAGACAAACGAACTGGTAGAACGGGTCAATGGAACGCTGGCCATGACGCTGAGGAAGCTAGTTGCAGAGAGAACTTCCGCGTGGGGAATGTACCTGAGTTTGGTGATGTTTGCCTACAATATTAGTCATCATATGGTGACGGGAAAGATGTCATTTGAATTGTTATATTGAAGAAAGGCCGCGTTGCCACCAATTTTATACTCAGTGGTGGAACCTATATTGGGTATGAGTACCGAGCAATACCTGAACTGAAAGATGAGTATCCTGATTGAGATGCAATTGCAAGCATTTGATTAAACCTTGAAGAAAAGGATACGAGTGAAATTGACAGATGACAAGAACTGACTGGCCTTAGTTGAATATCAAATATGGGAAAGAGTTGCCTATTGCAATATGCATGGTTTTGGACAAAGAAACAAATTAGATGTGTTGTGGTCAGGTCTGTTCAAAGTGATCGCCAATATGGCTACTGATGCCTACTCCATCAAGAATCTCTTGGATAGAAGAGTTGTGAATTGAGTCCATGCTAAGTATCTAAAGCATTGGATCACAAAAATAAAAGAGGTCCTGAAGGTCTGATGAACCATTAAGTTGGTCACATCCGGATGATTAGGTCAAGTCCAAAAAAGGACCTCTGAACCATAGAAAACTGGCAGGTTTAAGTACCCAGGACCCAGTTTGGGGGGAAAAAATAAAAAAGATGGACCGCTGAACTGAAACAAGGTCAAGTCCCATAGGAAAAAAGAAGAATAAAGATAAATTGATAAAAGATATTGTGAAAAAAGATTATAATCCACATATAGGAAAAGCTGATATATTTTTATAATTTTTATTCCTATGAATTGTCCTTGGTACGGGGATGATTCCGCCTATGTCACCTCTTGGGGGAGGGAGGATGGATCAAGGTAGGAAGGAATAGCCTATCAAAATTGATATGAGATTAGAAACTAGAAAGGGCAAGACCTACACGAAACCACATTCTTTGAGCAGATGCTGAGCCCTGAGAGAAAGTGACTAGGGGAAGGGAAATTGAAATGTCAGATGAAGCCAATTGCGAAACCCCAGAGCGGGGAGGAAAGCAATAGTATAAAAAGAGGCAATCAGCAAATAACTCTGAGTAATCCCAATATGGTACCAGAGCCAGAAGATTTGTCCTGAGCGCCTGACAACGGGCCTCATTAAGGACACCAGACATATGGGCCACCAAAGAACAAGGGATGCTTGAAGGGGTTGCCAAAATATGCCCCCTATTAATACCATCAGCAGAAGATACCAATGGGAAGCGCTGGAGAAGAGATAGTTGTTCAGGGAGCAAATTGCATCCTGCATGTGGTGACTATGGGCTTCTTGGAAGCTAAAGCTGAATGAACGGTGGAACCCAGGTGAGGCTGGAAGCTTTGTGGACCAACTTTGAAGAACTGGGCCAGCAGAGCAAAGAGCATAAGCAGTGGTATCCTGATCCAGAATGTTATCCAGATAAGAGGGATTCAGCACTAGAGTCAAAAGCCTCAGTGACTTGGGCCTGGAGTTCAGCGTAGAGGAGCTCAAAGTGAATACTGTTACCAATGGTGAACTTGGAGACCAGAACAGTGGGTTTGTAATATTGACTGAGTCAGGTGAGAAACTCAGGGAGTAGGTCTGACCCAGAAAGGAACAAATGATCCAGAGCAACCAGCATAATCTCTGGAGCATCTAAGATGATGTTCAGAGCATCAGTGAAAGGAGCCAAATTCAGGAGAGTTTCAAAGTCCAACTCTGGAATTGACAGCAGAGGAAGAATTGTCCAAGAGTTGTTTGAAATGATAGCCAGCCTGGTTTTGGAGGGATAAGTTACCATTTCTGGTAATTTGATGGAAGGACAAGCCACTGGCGCCAGACTAGGTGAATGAGTCCTGTAAGGACCATAAAAGAGGTTCCGCCAAGCATCCTGACTTATCTTCTGGAAGAGACGGAGGTCTGGATCAAACAAACTATTCAGGAGCTGCTGGTATCATGACTCAGAATTTGACATATTAGCTGTATGAGAGGGTGGATGCCAGACTTATATAGAAGTTGACATTATGCACTCTACAATCCATTAGGCTCCCATTCTGGAGAAATTAATCTCAAAATTAATGAGATAAGCTCTCCAAGGGAAGAATTAGGAATGACTTGAGCCAAGAGGTTATGAAAGAAATGATAAGGGTGAATAGAAATTAGTATTCTTAATTGAGCCATGAATTGAACATTGACAGCAAGAGTCTCCTGTCTAGGACGAGGAGAAAATCAGGAAATCAAGGATTCTGGACCAAGGAATCCTGAATATGACAGCAGGTCATATACCCTGATGGGGGGAAACTGGATCCCAGGACTAATATCATCACAAGTAAATCGATCATCCTGGCGCAACAGTAGATCGTGAGGACCACGCTCTTAGAAGGTGGTAGTGAGAAGGAAGAGGAAGAAAGCCATATGCCAAAGGTTGTCCTGAGCAGCATTGAGTATTGACAAGTGTACACCCTTGAACCAATGAAGTATTCAACTAAGTGTCTGAAGCAGTGTTCTCATGCCTCGGTCCTTTTCTTGCTGGAAATCTAGGCAAGAGGGTGGATATGTTGGGATTTTTGCCCATATTCTCAGCCTTCTAGATTACCTGGTATTGCTAGGGGAAAATTCTCTTAAGGTAAAGTGAATCGGAAACCAGTTGGCCCAAGTTTCAGAGTAACTACGTTTGAGGGATTTTGGGATATTCGCCTGGTTGTATCAGTCAGGGATCAATATGGACAAATACTTAAGATCTCATTGGGCAGAGTTGCTGACAAAATAGGGGCATCTGATAGTGATTAAATATCAGGTGTACCAATTGGGACCAATTGGGTTTCATCACCTACTGATTGGGAATGAATAGTAAGTTGCATGGCGAGTGATGCCACCTGCAACTATAAAATTGATTGGTTGGTGAGTGACCTGCCATAATGGGTAATAAGTCCCATTACCTAAGCAGGTCACTAGCCAAATATGGTTGGTTCACTTTGATTGAGAGTAAAATGTTAGGGACACGTTTTCTGACTCTTTCCATTTGAGGTCTCAAGATGTCCAACAATGGAATCCTAGCCAGGATGGGGAAGACCATCGCTGCCAAGATGAGGTTGGGTGATTCAATGGCAATGGCTTCCTTTTCATTGAAGAGGTGTCAACTGAGGGTTATATAGCTGAATTCCCACTATATATATTCCCTAGGATTTACTATAATAAAAACATTATTTACGAGAACAGTAATATTATCTATCCAGTATATAGTTAATCTATCATCAGCTTCTATTGTATTGTTCTGTCTCAAGTATATTATTGCAGAGGGCAATAAGTGGAAGACTCTCAGAGAGAAGAGTAAAGATCTGAACGGGGATCTAGAGAAGAAGGAGCCACAATCATGGATAGCTGCTGACTGTGTGTTGGGCCAAAGAGACTGTCACCAGGGTATCTCAGCGAAGATTGGGTGGACAAGAGCAAGGGAATGAATCCCTATGAGTATGATTTCACAAGTATTTAATCAGGAATACTGGCTGAGCGTTGGGCCAAAATATAATTCATACTCAACTATGGATAATAGTCTCCATACAATTATCAATTATTAATTCATTCTATACAACGCAATGAAGTGCACAAGGAAACTGAACCTGTGCAGTAAAAAGGTTACTAGGTTATTAAATTTTCTTTCTCGTTGCAAACACTTTTGCAACCCATTCAATTCAAGACTAAATCTAGTTTGATAATCTCATAGAGGGGATTAGCCTGCGCCCATGTCTGGGAGCAGTTGAGCAAGGCAAGGCAAGAGGAGCAGGCGGAAGGCCCGCAGCCTCTAACGTTCAAAAACGCCCCGGAGAATCTGGCGGAATAGAAAAAAATCTAAAAAAACCGGCGGTCACAATTTCCCCGGAGATACTCACGTGGCAAGCACGATGCAACCAGTATATCAATATGCCACATTCCCAGCCACTTTTTTCGGTGGAATTCGGAGTCCGTGTGTATCTGGACATCCAAAAAATGGCCCTATGGGAAAAATTTTGTGAAGATGTACACAAAATTTTCCCAACCGCGGTGTACGTTGCACCTCACTCCATGTCACACGGTTGGCTGGACCTAGGTTATGAAAGCAAAATAGCAGCAGACGAGGCTGCAGCGGTGCGCATAGTGGTCAACCTCCCCAAAGGGCAACGGGTCGTTGAAACTAAACGCACCAGATGGACAAAATCAAACCAAATTTTTCTCACGTTTGACTTTTTGCCTACTACGGTAAAACGTGACATTTTGAGCAACACCTGAAAGATGGTCTCGCCATATATGGCAAAATACAATCTTTTGAAATGCAACGTTTCACGCTGATGCCACACCTGTGCACCGGCAAAGCCATCGCAGTTCTGACCCCAACTGAGGAGATCACGAAGGACCTAACCCAGATCCCGCACTCCACCTTTATTGATATCACAGGGCACACCACCCACCCATTCTGGGTAACCGTGGACAGCGCGCCCCCCATTTGCACCCACTGTGACGCGTTTGGCCATAAGGCACACGCGTGCCCCATTAAAGAGGGCGTTACATTCCAAGAGCACCCCCTCGGCAGCCATGGCCAGCGGAGAGGCACACTACAAACCAACTGCAAGCACCAAGGAGGCTTTCCCATGGGGAGCACAAGGCTGCTACCTATTGGTAAAGCCCATCTCCCCGCAGGAGTGGAAGAAGGCCAAGCAGGCCTGTAGGACCATGGCCAAGGAAGCAGCCAAGGCCACCACCACCATCCCACACTCACAACGCCAGGAGGACATGGAGACCTTTGCGGCAGAAGCAACTCAGGAATCCATCACCCAATCAGATTGGGAGGCCCAAGCTGAACAGGCCACTCAATCTGAGGATCCGATGGGAGATTTGATCTCACCCAATCGCTGCACCCAAGCCCCAGTTGAAACTGACTTGGGACCTATCCCAACCAAAATAATTTTTTTGCCCCACTCGACGGTGCACCGAACTTATCCGCACCACAAAAAATTTGTCTGACGTCGGGAAAACAAAAAGCGAAGGCCAAAGCCATTGTGACTCTTTCCGCAAAAATTAATAAAAACCCTGATAGTGTTGCTGCTAATACCCGCGCTGCTGTGAAAGCCCGTGGAGACCTGGAAGAGGCTGGTGGGCCAGGGGGCCCACCCCCTCACACCTAAGGTGCGATGGGGGAAACCTTCACCCTAGGGATGCTGAATATTGCCGGATTCAAGGCCTCCCCATCCTGGGCTAGGAAACTGAGTTTTTACAAAATAATTTACCCGTGGATATCCTGGCCATCCAGGAAACCCACTGTCCATGAGGTTCCGAGGATGCTTGGAAAACAATGCTCCTGCCATCCCTAACCTTTTGGTCGAAGCACTGTGGGGTGCTAATTCAGAAAAACAATTTTTTCAAATTTATATCTTCAGAAACATTCCTAAATGACCAAGTGCTTGTTGTCACCTTCTCATGGGCTGATGTTGCACACACAATCGTCAACATTTACACCCCAAACGGTGCACAAGAGCGTTGGGAATTTTTCTCGTTGGTCAAATACCTCCCACTACCCCCCAATTCTTTCCTAATCAGCGACATGAACTGTTGGCTAACCTCACCAATGGACCGGTGGCCGCCCTCACCCCACGCCCCACAGGGTCACATAGAACTATGCGTTCTAAAAGCCACCCTTGGGTTAATGGATGCGCTGCTGTGACATGCTACACTGCTCGAAAACATGATGCATCCCCACATCCACAACGGCCAATTAAGGTCCATGACCCGCATTGACCTTATTCTAGCGCCGGCAAAATTCCAACCCCACATCTCCCACTTCAAAACAACGAAAATGGAATTCTCCAACCACTGACTGGTCTTGATAACATACCACTTACCTGTCACAGTTGCAAAGGCTCCAAATTGGTGCAAAATCTGCCCCCCAGAGCTTGCGTCACCAGGATTTTCCACGTGGGTGGAAGAGGCAACTTTGGCAAAATCGTTAGTTGCACCGTTTTGCGCAGACCCCATTTCCACATGGGCAACTTTCAAAAAAGACACCATCCACCACTATCGCCATCTCTCATCCAGACACTCACAAGCCACATCGGCGGTTATATTGCGCACGCTGGTGGAATTGGCCCACTTAGGAGTCCAACATTCCAGCCTCAGGATATAGCCCTGCATGGGGCCAGAAGTGGGCGGAGGCAGCAGCCCACCTCAACGCACTTGAAAGGCAACACAAACATCGGGTTTGTGTCCAATACAGGGCCACATGCATCACTAAAGGCGACAAGTGCACCGCATACTTCTTCAAAAAAAATTTTGCACCACACCAGAGCATGGCCTGCACACAGGTGCGAAGACCGGATAATTCTATTGTGGACACACTGGCCAAAGTGGCAATCGAAATGCAAAGATATTACTCCAAGTTATACCGAGCCAAACCAATTCAGCCGGCCAAAATGGCAGAATTTCTTGACAGAGCTCATATCCGCACCATTTTCCGATACCCAGAAATAATGAATTTAATTACTCCGAACGAATTATGGACTACCATTCTCTGTGCGCCAAACCGAAAATGCCCAGGCCCAGATAGCATTCCATATGAGTTCTACAAAAAATATTTTAAATACATATCCCCATTGCTGCTAGCCTCACTCAACCAAAGCCTGTTGGAAATGCGCCTCCTACCAGGAGGACATGAGGCTTTTACAGTCACACTCTTCAAGAAAGGGGATAGGCTAGACTTAGCCAACTGGTGCCCCATTTCTCTAACAAACACAGACACCAAAATTTTAACAAAAATCATGGCTAACCGTTTAGGGACTGTAGCATCTGCCACCATCTCTCCAGAACAATTCGGTTTCATCCCCAGAAGGTTGATTTGGGATAACGTGCACTCTGTGGCTAATGTGTGTCAGTCCACAGCCTCTGGGGCACTTGTATTCTTGGACCAACAAAATGCCTATGATAGAGTAAACTGGGAATACCTTAGGGCCTGCCTCCAACAATTCTGCCTACCTCCCCGCTTCATTAACTGGGTGATGCTGCTCACGGAATCTGCAACAATGGCTGTGCGCAGCCCAGGTTTCCTAACGGAAGTAGTCCATCCTCAAAGGGGTCTGCAACAAGGGGACCCCCTGAGCCCACTCTTATAAAACTTCAGCCTTGACCCACTACTGCGAAATGTGAATGCCCAACTCACTGGGGTCCATGTGCCAGGCCAAACCCCAGTCAATACGATGACATTTGCAGATGATTGCGTGGTGGGGGTGTCTAATAATAAAGATGCACGCGCGCTTGAAGCCCTCATCCAGGAATATTCCCGAGTAAGCAACGCGGCACTGAACGCCTCCAAAACCGAAATCATCCTCCTTGGTCAGTTTCAAAACTGCTGGGCCCCAGCAAGTAGTTCCCAACCCAGCCCAGCTGCTCGCCCAAATCCACGCCTTACTAACTCAAAACACACCGCTCCACTGGTGCTCCTCTTTATGCCGCGACCTACCATAGGACCGGTACGCCATCTGGGCGTGTGGTTGGAGGCAGGAGGATATGCGTCAGCAGTAATGGAGGGCCATATACTGGACAATGTGACGAAGCGAATCGCCTCTCTCAGAGCCCACCCTACTACCCTCACTGGCAGGGTTGTTCTTGCCAACTCTATGCTCCTATCCAAAGTCTGGTTTGGAGCCCACACCATCCCCTTCTCCCCAAGCTTCTTCAAATCCCTGTATGCTTTGCTACAAGGTTGGCTTTGGTCAGGCCGCCCTCCACCAGTACGGCTAGAGGTCATGTTTGGCCCTCATCATCATGGTGGCATGGGCCTACTTGACTTCAAAGCCCATGCCGCCAAGATCCTAGGCACCTGGATTGCGGCCGTCACTGCTCCTACACTCCCATCCCAACACTGTTCCCGCGCGGCCCGCTCCAACTTCTCCTGAGCCTTGGGCCTCAACAATCCATCAAACCCCCACTCCCTGATGAAATACCTCGCATCACACACATCAGCCACAGGTCCTCACGGGACCAAAACCCACTACAAACGAATCCTACTCTCCATGCGAAGCGCAGAATGGAGAATTCATATTAGTGGACATACAACCCGAAGAGGCCGCCCCTCTCCTCAGTTCACACAAGAGGTACAGGGGCTACCCATCCATGATGGCGTGATCCCCATTCGACCCCAAGTCCTATCCAGGGTGGACTACCTGGACATGATGGACATCCCTTATTCCACTGAGACCCAAAAGACTATCTGGAAATACGCACACCATCCTCTGTTGCAGCCTCAAGTCCGTTCCCATGTGTGGCGCTGCCTGAGGCGGGTGTATCGTACAGCTGAGCGCTTTAATGCTTTACACTCATCCTGTGTCGTGTGTGGCCAGTATGGAACGCTGTTTCACCTCCTGGAGAAGTGCCCCACCTCTAAAGTAATATGGCGCGAAGTCCAACGTCTGCTAGGCCAGGATCAAACACATCCCTTCAGTCTGTCAAGAGATATGTTTGCTTCATCAATGGCCTCCCCCCTCCCACCCTCCCTTCGTGCTCTGGTGGTTGCAATCGCCATGTGGACTATCCACACGATTGTCTTGGATGCCATCGCCGGATCCATCCCCACCCTCCCTGAAGCTGTCCACAGATTCCGGTCTCATTTGGTGGATCACTTTCAAGCGTGGATGTTTGGATATCTCCCACCACGTCGCCGGCAGCTGGTCTCCTCCTGGTTCTCAGTCTGGTTCATCAAATCAGACCCCTTCCTCCACACGTGCTCAATAGTGGCTACGCCCCCTACACACGTTCCCTCCCCTTCCCATAAGTGGCGTTCCCGCTGGCAACAAGAGATAGCATCGCTTCTCTGGGGTGCCTCACCTGGTACTGAGTTTTGTCTTGTCTGAGTCATATTCGGAAGTGTCCGTCCCATGGTCGGCCTTCCCCGCAATAAATTTAAAAAAGGTTACTGGGTTGTTTGCTAATAACAACCAAAGTAAATTTTTACAGTGCTAGATCCAGCGTTTGAGTCTGGGGACTGGGTATTGGTGGAGACTAGGAACTATGCTGTTCTGGTTAAGAGTCATAAGCTGGGACTGAAGATTTTGGGATCATACCAAATCATCTGAGCCATTAATCAGGTTGCTTTTGAATTAAGTTTGCCAATAGGTTCCAAGGCCCATCTGGTGATTCACACTTCCCAGTTACAGGCGTTCAAGGGAATAGGTCTGGATCTACTGGGTTTGCTAAACCCTAGGGAAGGGGATGTTTTGGAGTATGAGGTGGAATGTATGAGATGTGAGATGGGTGAGGGGCTGGCAGCAAATGCTGGTGAATTAGAAAGGTTATCCGGTAGAGGAGGCGACGTGGCAGATGAAGGAAGACTGCACATGATGCCCAGGGAAGGTCCAGGAGTTTTGGGCCTCACAGGGGTGATGTAATGGATCAGGAGGCACCTGATCCATACATTGCCTTGGATTGGGTGGCATTTGATCCAAATATTGCTTTGATACAAAGGGCCTTAAACTCAAGAAAGTTGGAGTTAGTGAGATTTGACATCCTGAAACTGAAATGCATCCAAGAAAATATGATGTCAGGATTATGCACAGTGTGATTGATGATCCGGTGGGATGTGGAGTCTTCACAAGCGATGTGCTAGATGGTGTTCAAGAGAGCCTAGCATAGGAGGGAACTGACACAATGCTAGCAGAATGCTATTTATTAGGGGATGTTTTGGCCCTGAATGGCAGTTGCATCTTCTATGAAAAAACCATAAAATCTAATAAATATTGCTTGATAATAAAAGATATTATTTTATTAAGAATTATGGTATTGGATTAAAGTTATGAGCTCAATCAGTGAGCTTGGCATGACGTTGGCATCGTTCTTGGTCCTTTCTAGGACCCAAACCCTGCTGTTGATGTGCAGCGTCATGGGGACAGTGGTGCGGGAATACATGGCAATGATGAGGCATAATAGAAGGGTTTGAGGATGTGCTTCAGCAGGCGTGTACCTAGTATGGTTAGCAACGTGGCTCATACTTCCCAATTCATTCGTGGCATATTGGCATGAACCCACCCATTACATCCATGAGCAATGCTTCCTGACCTTTTGGAGATTTTGATACTACATGGCTCTCCTCCACCTCCACGAGATTCATGCCACATACCCAAACCACCTCTCTTATAATAAATGTTAATAAGAAACTCACCATCACCACTAATAAAACATGGTAATACCATTCCTCCCCTCCTGGGGCCACCACCTCTTCTTGGGACCCCCACAAGACTGACAAAAATGTATTTGAGTTACATCCAATGTAACGGGTGGGTTCACGCCAATATGCCACAAAGGAATTGGGAAATAAGAGCCACGTTGCTGACCATATTAGGGACAGACCTGCAGAAGCCCATCCCTGAACCCTTCCACCATGCCTGATCATTGCCACCTATTCCCGTACCACTGTCCCTACAACGCTGCACACCAACCATGGTCTGGCTCCATGAGAGGGCTGAGAATGATGCCAACGCCACGCCAAGCTCACTAGTTGAGCTCATAACTTTGATCCAATAATATATTTTAGTAAAATAATATTTTATAATAGCAAGCGTTTTTATTAAATTTTCTGGTTTTTTCTTAGAAGACGCAACTGGCCATTCAGGCCCAGCCATCCCCTAATAAATAGCACTCCACTAGTATTGTAATAAGCTACCTCCTATGCTAGGCTCTCTTGAACACCATCCAGCACATCGCTTGCAAGGACTCCACATCCCACTGGATCATCATCCAAGCTGTTCATAAGCCTGACGTCATATTATCTTGGATGCATTTTGGTTTCAGAATGTCAAATCTCACCAACTCCAACTTCCTTGAGTTTGAGGCCCTTCCTATAGAAGCAATATTTGGATCGAGTGTTACATTATCTGAAGCAATGTATGGATCATGTGCAGCCTGATCCGTTACATTATATATTTTATCAATATAAATCAAATGTCCAATTTAACTGTAGACCTTTTTAAGGAGGTCTTAAATCATATAGGTATTGGCACCTTCTTTTGTGTCTTATCCTCTTTGTAATATTGGTTTATTCCTAAAAGGTATTTGGGGAGTATTCCCCATCACCTCTTGGAAACAGGAGAGTTATAGAGTATCTCCTGACAGGGGGTTAGAAGGGAGTACTGTACCTCATTTTAAGAAAGTTGTATGATCAATGATGAGATTGTCATGGAAGAAGTCAGGTATGTGGGTCATAGCTCAGGCAATAGAGAGGCAATGCTAATTTAAGCAGTCCAGACCAAAACAAATAGGCGGTCAGTGAACCTTCTATCCACTTGGGCCTATAGAGGAAGGTCAATGTCAGAAGTCATTTTAATTGTTGGAAAATTAGCCAGATAGATTCCTTCCAATAATATCAGAATTAGGGGTGTCAGTTAGTTGGGCGTGATTGCCAGCTAATTGCCTAGTTCAATATTATTCGTGTTATAATATTATTAATTGGTTAGGTTCAGCGGATTCCTAGTTTAATGCTGACTGCAAAATTGTGGGTTATTGTGAAAATTTCCAGTGGAAAGATGATGTATTCATTTACAACCATCTGACAATGATTTTGCTGCCTCAAATTAAAGTTTTGAAGAATCTTATCTTGACACCAGCTCCCATATGAAGCTGATTATGGGTTTTTCAGTGAAAATGTCATGGCTTAAAGATGACATCATAATGAGGACAAATGTTAAAGACAAAGCTTCATGTCAGAATGCCAAAAAAGTGAAGTTGGAAGGCCTCCCTGACCTCAAGCATATCTTAGCTTAACGTTGGGTTAAGGTGAGGTATGCCCAGGTTTGTCCTAGAGATGCAAGAGAAGTTTGGCTCTGTATAACAGCAGATGTGTTAAAACAAACTAGCTTTGTGAATAATGAAAATGATTCACTTCAGTTTATCAATGGATGATGTCTTGGAACCCATTCAGTTTTTGATTTCCAGCTCAGGTTAGCCACTACTATAGTCAATAACCCAAGTCCAGTCAATTACTAAGTATAGTTTACTTTCCAATGGAAGCGTGCACTTATTGGTGCGCCTTGGCTTAGACCCTCTCACATCTATTTATTGTTCCACCAAACTACTTTAAATCCTTTTCTTCAAGACCAATCTCTCTCAATGGTCAACTTCCCTATTAATAAAGCCCTTCGCTAATACACTTTTTTAAATATGTTAACTTGGAAAAACCTGTGCGTGGACCTCTTTAAGGAGGTCTCACACAATGTTAATCATTTAATTTTAACCACTGTAAGTCTCTCTGCCCGTGCACTGTGGGGCGCCCAGGTTCCCTCCAACCTGGGTCGCCTATACACACTTCCACTCTAAGCACCGCGTGGTTCCAGTTTGGTTGTTTCCTATAATGATACCATTCTTAACTTAAGTGATTCCAGCTCAAGCTCCCTCTCCAGGGCTTTAGTAACTTTACTACTCAAGACTAGTTTTCTGGCGTTAGCTCTATGCACCATGCACCTCCACGCTAGGAACAGGAGAGTTATAAACACTCTTTTTACATTAGTTAACCAACCCTTTTCTTTTACATGCACAAACTTTTTCCATGTGGGACTTTCAAAAGTTTAAATGGTGTGTGCCAGCCATTGGCCACAGCCGCGGTGGGGCTCACCACTGTTTACTCTTTTTCCCAAAGGTTGGAGCATTTCAGTGTTATCCTTTCTACCTCCAACTGTAAAGTACCCACTTTTCTTGCTTGTACCTGGTAGATATGGATGCTTTGCAGTTTGAATGCTGATATTTCCAAACTTTTCACTAAAAATAATAAAATTGAGTCATTTAAATTGGTTTTTCTTTGGCGCTGCATTTGAACGGTGCAGGCGACATCATTGACAATGGGCCTGGTGGTGATGACTTTGGATAACGTTGGACAACCCATTGCCAAAATGGGGATAGAGTCATTTGCGTCCAAAAACGCGTTTTATAATGACGTTACCACATATACTACTGAGCCATGTCTCTTCCTATATGGTTTAGTATATAGACCCCATTCCAGCGTATCAGATCATTCCAGTGAACTCACGCTTGACCACAATCATGATCTGAGGATCCCAGGAGGTGAAAGTGTTACAATTAAATTATAAAAACGTTTATGCAGTTGCTGAAGATATAGTGGGATATGTGGTCTCAGTAGTAAGAGTGGCCAATTATTTATCTCCATATTATGATGCAAAAACGTACTCTGGGGGTATGTACAACCCTGAAGAAGAGTTTGGTGGTGAAGTACTGGCGTTCTCTGCTATAAATAAAGATCATTCGGGTTATTTTTTGTTAACTGCTCCACTAATCCCCTTCAGGTAAGATTAGCACTACTATCTTGGTGGATACTGGAGCCTCTGAGAATTTCATTGACCAAGACCTACCTGATTACCTTGAGCTTAGTTACTTATCAGGTGGTATGGTTAGGGGAGGGGTCTCTAAAGGTATTCCCACCCTGAAGGTACTAGGGTTAGTGGATTATCAAGTGGGCAAGTATCTTTTGACGGACTGTTTCCAAGAAATCATATACCTTTTGTACCCCATTATTTTGGGAGTAGAATGGTGGCGAAAGTTTGACGTCAGGACCAACTTGAGAGACAATACCCTAGCCTTATCATTAAAGAATGGTCATACCTAATTGTTCCTTTATCGGAGGCTAACTTCTAGTGCCATTTGCCCACTGGCCCAATATCCACACCCTCAGTCTCGCTCTATTGTTGAATCCCTCATTAAAGGTAACTTTACCTTCCTGTTTGGAGGATCTGGAATCTTCGTTTGATGCAGCTTCAGCCAATGTATTATCTGCTCATTCAGAGTTGGATTATGAGTTTAAACTCACTGTTGATCTGGTGCGCATATCTTCCCAAATTTACCCATTGACTGTCCAAGAGGAAGCAGCATTATATATATGGGTTAAGGAGCAGTTATCCAAGGGCGCGATTTTTCAGCGTACCTCCCCAGTATGCTCCCCACTTCTCTTTGTGGAGAAATATTATGTAACTTTATGTCCTTGCATAGATTATGAGAACTAAACAATGTCACTGTACCAGACCTCCATCACATCCCTTTGGATTCACAGATTGCGCGCTATGTGGAAAAGGCGAAGGTCTTCTCCAAGCTGGATTGCCTCAATTGGTTTAATCAGATCCGGATAAAAAAGGCCAGAATTTGTTAACCGCCTTCCACTTCAGAAAAAGAATATTCCGGTTTTCAGGTCATGCCCTTTGGGCTTAAGAATGCCCCTGCTATATTTCAACGCCATATTGATGCAGCTTTGGGGGATCTACTGGGGGTATATGCGGTTGCTTACATGGATATTATTCTGGTGTTTTTCCCTGATCATGAGTCCCATGAAGTACACCTTTGGTAAGCGGTGGAGAGGTTAAAGGTAGCCAGCCTTACGCTGAAGATCAGCTAGTGTGAACTTTTCAAGTCCCAGGTTACTTTTCTGGGCAACGTTGTGTTTGACAAAGGACACATGATAACTCCAGAAAAGGAGAAGGCGATTCATGAATGGCCCACCCCAATTTCAGTCAAGGAAATAAGGAGTTTTTTGGGGACGTGTACTTTCCTTAAGAAATTTCACGACAAATCTTTCTGAGGCGGCTGCGCCCTTGTATAAGGCCAGTGGTGCAAAAGTGCTTCAGTGGTCCCCCATTTTGAAGGATGTTTTTTCAAGAAGTAAAGTGCACCCTGTTGTCCACGTCCGTCCTTTGCCATGTAGATCCTGAAAAGGAGTTCATTGTATCTACTAATGCCTCTTACTTCACCATAGAAGCTGCCTTATTATAAGTGGGTGAAGATGGAATAGAGCATCCAGTGGGATAGTTTTCTATGAAAATGTATCTGCCTGAGCTAAACTATGCCGTTTATTACAGAGAGCTATTAGCAGTGGTGGAGGCGTTTACTTATTGGCGTCATCACCTGCATGATTCTTCCCAACCTTTCCACATATGTACAGATCACCGTTCCTTACTGTACTACCGCACAGTTCATGTCTTAACTCCATGACAAACCCGCTGGCATGAGACCCTTGCCCAATTTGCATTTTCTTATGAGTTTACAAAGGGCAATGAGAATGGTTTGGCGGATGCTTTGAGCCATAACCCTGCACTAGCTCCCAATCCTAAGGAGGTGGAGGTGCATAATACCCAAATAATGATTCCACTGGGTAAGATTGTGTCTTTACTTCCCTCTTTCACGTCCAACAGGCCTGTGTTTGCTCCTCTGGATAATGCAAAGGAATACATTATGTTAAGAAAGGTAGTCCTTTCTCAACCTTTATCAACTGAATATACTATGGTACTTGCTAAGAGTGCGCTGAATCAGGAGGATCTAACCAGGATAAAATCATGTAAAAGATGAGATGGTGTGGTTTCAGGAGCGTCTATGGGTTCCTGCTGGACCACTTCACCTGAAAATCATCTGGGACCATCATGATGGAATAACCGTTGGTCATCCTGGGAAGGTGAAGACCCTTGAGCGTATCCGCCGCACTTACAATTGGAAGGGATTAGCTTCTCAAGTGGGTAGTTATTGTAAAGATTGCCTGATCTTCAATCAAATTAAATCAAATAGACAATTACTAGTGGAGTTGTTGGTACCAGTTTAACTAGGCTGAAGGGCTCTGGACTTCCCTATTAGTGTAAATCATTGTGGAATTACCTGTTTCTGATGGTTATGATGCCATCATGATAGTGGTAGACTGTTTTACAAAGTTCGTCCACTTTATTCCTTGCAGAACTACAATAACCGCAGATGAGATGGCTAGGCTTTTCGTCACTCATGTGTTTGCGCTTCATGGGTCCCCCAAGAAATTATTAGTGATTGGGGACCCCAGTTTACTTCTGTCTTTTGGGAAGAGTTGAGTAAGGCTCTTCAGATTTTCCCCTGTCGTTCAACTGCCTATCATCTCAAATCAGATGGGCAGACTGAACGAGTGAACAAGTGCTTAGAACAGTTTCTATGGTGTTATAGTATCGTGGATCATTCAAACAGGGTTCCTCACTTTCCTATGGCCCAGTTTAGCTACAACAACACTTTGCATTCTTTGATTAGTTGTTTCCCTTTTTTGCCATTCTTGGTTTTAACCCAGCTAATAACATGGATCTAAAGTTGAAGTGGTGGTGGACTTTGCTAAGACTATCAAGAAAGTACACCAGGGGGTTTCCACGAGTTTGGAGGTGGCAATGCAAGTATATAAGGAGAATGCTGATGGTAAGCGACGAGTGGGTCCATCATACAAATAAGGGGATCCTGTGATCCCTGATGCTCATAACATCCCTATCAAGCAGCCATGCAAAAATCTGGGACCAAAGAGGATTGGCCCTTACAACGTTGTTATAAAGGTGGCCATGCCTCATACAAGTTAGATATTCCCTCTTCATTTCAGATCTTTTCTGTCTTTTATGAGAGCAAATTGACGTTGTTTGAGATCCCACCAGAGACTCTCAAGACTTATCTTGTGGATGGGGCGCCAGAGTGGGAAGTGGAGGAAAGAGTAGCCTCCCACCGAGTAAAAAGAAGGCTTGAGTACCTGTATCTTGGAAAGGATTCAATGCTGCGGAAAACAGTTGGGTACCAGCATGCAACTGTGCACATGCCCAAAACCTGATCAATGTTTTCTACAAGCATTTTCCCCAGGCCACCGGATCTCAGTCAAAGTAAAATGTTGCCGCAATGAAGTTGGCCCCAGCCCACAAGAACTTTAACCCTGGCGCAAGCCCCTGGAGGGGGGTAGAGCCCCAAAAGGAGGAAAGTGTAATGTCATGGCTTAAAGATGACATCATAATGGGGACAAATTTTAAGGACAAAGCTGCATGTCAGGAGGCCAAAAAAGTGAAGTTGGAAGGCCTCCCTGACCTCAAGCATATCTTAGCTTAACGTTGGGTTAAGGTGAGGTATGCCCAGGTTTGTCCTAGAGATGCAAGAGAAGTTTGGCTCTGTATAACAGCAGATGTGTTAAAACAAACTAGTTTTGTGAATAATGAAAATGGTTCACTTCAGTTTATCAATGGATGATGTCTTGGAACCCATTCAGTTTTTGATTTTCAGCTCAGGTCAGCCACTACTATAGTCAATAGCCCAAGTTCGGTCAATTACCAAGTATAGTTTAATTTTCAATGAAAGCGTGTTCTTATTGGTGCACCTCAGCTTAGACCTGCTTCCATCTATTGATTGTTACACTGAATTTCCTTAATTCTTTTTCCTAAAGATCAATCTCTCTCATTAGTCACCTTCCCTATTAATAAAACCCTTCGCTAGTACACCTTTTATATATGTTATCTTGGACAAACATGTGCGGGGACCTCTTTAAGGAGGTCTCATGCAACATTAATTATTTACTTTTAACCACTGTAAGTCTCTCTGCCCGTGCACTGTGGGCCGCCAAGGTTCCCTCCAACCTGGATCGCCTATACACTTCCACTCTAAGTAGCGTGTGGTTCCAGTTTAGTTGTTTCCTATAATGATAACCATCCTTAACTTAAGTGATTCCAGCTCAAGCACCCTCTGTGGGGCTTTAGTAACTTTACTACTCAAGACTAGTTTCCTGGCATTGGCCCTGTGCACCATGCACCTCCACGCTGGGAACAGGAGAGTTATAGACACTCCCCTACAGGAAAGTGAATTATTCGTTATCAGTTGTCTGATTATGAATTTGCTACCCAAATCAAAGTACCAGCACCCTTATGACAAGGATGGTTGAAGTATTTATTATAATAGTAATTTATATATAGCTGAACGCAATTTGTGCTAAGTATGAGTTCACCTAATATTTGGTGATTGGGAAAAGAAGAATGGGAGGAAATCGCTAACACAGATGACTGCAATTGGTTGAGGTTCTGGATTGGATGGCTGAGGTGTTTTTATAGGCACAGTAGCCTAGAGTATAAATAGTCTTCCTTCCCTCCAATTAAGATCTTTCTTTAACCAGCTTTTCTAGTTTTTGAAAGCAAGAGCCACTAAAGTGTATAGGGGTGGGACTGGAGTCTCTGAAGTAGGCACGGGGTGATGCACCTGGAGTGGCCAATGCTGCCAGATTCTTTCTAACTGGAACCTGCAACTGGCAAACAATGATGATGTGCTTTTCTTTGAGTTTTTAGCCACCTAGGATGGGGTTGGTCTTGCCAGTGCACACACCAAGCATTATGGGAGTGCTATGGCTGCCCAGTTGGGGATGGACTCGTCAGGGAATACCCAAGATGGACCATGGGGCTAAGGTAAAGACGTTGGTCTCCTGGGTTGATGGGTTGGACGTGGACTTATAGGGGGTTTGATATGCCTATGAAGGTGAAACAGCAAGAGTCAGCCAGTCTTCATACTGGTTGGCCTGGCACACTAGTGGAGCCCAATGTTTATAAAAGCGATTTTCCGACATTGGTGCTCACTACAGGGAGCTTTTCTGGTGTACTTCTCGAGTAGTTGGAGGACAGGTTAGAAGCTGGTGAGAGCCACTGGTTTAGACCCAGCGCTCCTTTTAGGGGGCGCTGGGGTATGTTTGGCCCATCATTGGGGTGGGTCACACTGGAGGAATACCATCTGGTTAAGTGGGGGGAATGTCAGAAAACTAACCAGATAGATTCCTCCTGATAATATCAGAATTAGGGGTGTCAGTTAGTTAGGCATGATTGCTGACTAATTACCTAGTTTGATACAGTTTAATGTTATAATATTATTTATCAGTTAGGTCCAGCGGATTGATAGATTGGTGCCAACTGCAAAATCGTGGGTGATGGTGGTATTATCCGGTGGAAAGCTGATGTATTCATTTACAACCATCTGACAATAATTTTGCTACCTCAAATCCAAGTTCAGCGGAATCTTATCTTGATGCCAACTGCCAAGTGAAGCTGATTGCAGGATTTTCTGGTGGAAAGCCAAAGTATTTGTTAACAATTATCTGATTATGAATTTGCTTCCCAAATCAGAGTACCGATGACTTATGCTGAGGATGCTCAAAGAAATTATTAAATAGTAATTTATATACAGCTGACCAAATACTTGTGCTAAGTATGAGTTGACATAATATTTAATGATTGGGATGTTTGAAATAAGAGGGAATTGCTACCACAGATGACTGCAATTGGTTGAGGTTCTGGATTGGATGGCTGAGGTATTTTTATAGGCACATAAGCCTAGATTATATATCATCTTCCTTTCCCTCCAAATAAAGATCTCTCTTTTGCCAAATTTCCTAGTTATTTAAAGTAACAAGAGCCACTAAAGTGGATAGGGGCGGGACTAGAGATCCCCAAAGTAGGTGCGGGCTACACGCCTGAAGTGGCCAATGCTGCCAGCTCCCATACTTCAGTCTTACAAGGAACTGACAGGAACTTAGCTAACTGGCCAACGATGATGATGTGCTGCTGGTAGTTAGCTTTGAAGGTGGTTCAGCACAGGAGTGACATAGCCACCCAAGATGGGAAGTGGACTTTTTGGGTCACATCTAAGATGGGTTGATGATTGGTCATGAGAGTGCTACAGCGCAGGAGTGCCATGGCCGCCCAGAATAGGTGATGGACTTGCCAGGGCACACCCAAGATGGACCATGGGGCTAAGGTAAAGTCGTAGGTCTGCTGGGTTGATGGGTTGGACGTGGACTTGTAGGGGGTTGGTATGCCTATAAAGATGAAACAGCAAGGGTTAGCCAGTCTTCATACTGGTTGGCCTGGCATACTAGTGGAGCCCACTGTTTGGAAAAGCAATTTTCCGACTTTGTTGCTTAAAACAGGGAGCTTTGCTGGTGGGCTGTTCGAGTAGTTGGAGGACAGGTTAGGAGGTGGTGAGAGCCACTGGTTCAGACCTGGCGCTCATTTAAGGGTTGCTGGGGTATGTTTGGCCCACCATTGGGTTGGGTTGCACTGGAGGAATACCATCTACTTAATTGGGTGAAATGTCAGAAAATTAACCAGATAGATTCTTACTAATAATATCAGAATTAGAGGTGTCAATTAGTTGGGTCTGATTGCTGGCTAATCGCCTAGTTCAATATTGTTTAATGTATAATATTAATCAGTTAGGTTTGGTGGATTACTAGTTTGGTGCTGACTGCAAAATCATGGGTGATTGTGGGATTTTAGCGGAAAGCTATTGTATTTATTTATAGCCATCTGATGATGATTTTGCTGCCTTGAATCCAAGTTTGGTAGAATCTTATCTCGACACCACCTGCCATGTGAAGCTGATTGTGGGGTTTTTACAGTGGAAAGCTGAATTACTTGTTATCAATTGTTTGATTAAAAATTTGCTGCCCGAATTGGAGTACTGGTGACTTATGCTAAGGATGCTCAAAGTATTTATTATAATAGTAATGTATACATAGGTGACAAGCAACTTATGCCAAGGATGAGTTGACCTAATATTTAGTGATTGGGATGAGTGGAATAAGAGGGAATTGCTATCACAGATGATTGCAATTGGTTGAGGTTCTGGCTTTGATGGCTGAGGTGTTTTTATAGGCACAGTAGCCTATAGTATATATAGTCTTCTTCCCTCCAGATAAAGATCTTTCTTTACCCAGATTTTCTAGTTATCTGAAATAGCAAGAGCCACTAAAGTGTATAGGGGTAGGACTGGAGATCTCTGAAGTAGGCACGGGGTGATGCACCTGGAGTGGCCAATGCTTCCAGATTCCATACCTCAGCCTTACAAAGAACTAATTGGAACCTGGCCAACTGGCCACCAATGATGATGTGCTGCAAGCTGTTAGCCTTGAGGGTGGTGCAGCACAGGAGTGCCATAGCTACTCAGGATAGGGGATAGACTTGATGGGGCAAACTCAAGATGGGTTGGTAGTTGTTCATGAGGGTGTCAGGGAAACTGGAGCGCAGGAGGTCGCTGGAGGGAAAGACTTAGGCCAAAGGTGATAAAACAAGGCCAAGTGACCCAACAAAATGAAGAGACATTCTAAATGGTCAGTATTATGTTTTCATATAATTTTTGAGCAAAATGCACACCAAACTGGCCACAACCATCAGGGATAAGAGGCCCTGGGAGCTGGGAAGGGTGGCATAAAATTCAAGGCTAAGTCAAGAGAAATATGAGGAGGTGGAGCTGGTGGAATAGGTGGCAGAGTGAGTAGAGGGCTCACGTACAGCAGGGGGTACAAACCAAAGAGGAAAATGAACTCCAGCCATCACAGATTGTCAAAGAAGTATATTTTTTTCAAGAAAACAAAAAATTTGCAGGAAATTTGCCCAAAATACCTAGACTTTATCAAAGTGATAAGAGTACCTGAGAAAAGCAAAGCCTTTCTCATCTTGGGACTTAATTTATAGGGGGTTACTTCACAAAGATTCCAGTGGTTATTAGAATCTGGTAAGAGCTACAAATTTGTCATTTTTCAACAAAATCAAAATTTTCAAATTTGGCCAGATTTTGTAACCTCATATCTTATGATTTTCTGGGTCTTGAGTTCAATTCCCACCTGGGCTTTTGCCTCAAATAAGCCATTTTCCTCAGCCCTGGATAGCAAAGCAAAAACCCATTTTTTGTCAATGATCTTAGATAGGTTATTGGTGACCCTTAGGGGTTCTGGTCTCTGCCCCAAGGGTTTGTTAGACTTGGCTTTAGAAGGGCAGTTAATTTAGAAATTATGTCACTAGCTGTGACAGAGGGGGTGCAGTGTGGAAGTGCCATAGCCATCCAGGATGGGGGATAGACTTGCCAGGGCATACCCAAGATGGATCATGGGGCTAAGGTAAAGTCGTAGGTCTGCTAGGTTGATGGGTTAGATGTGGACTTATAGGGGGTTAGTATACCTATGAAGGTGAAACAGCAAGGGTTAGCCAGTCTTCATACTGGTTGGCCTGGCACACTAGTGGAACCCACTATTCAGAAAAGTTATTTGCTGACAATAGTAAAAGGAGGAATTGAGATAGCAGACTTGAGTTGAAGCTTGGTATATATTCATGAAGTTGTAAGAACCTGAAAGTTGGGTGGCTCCATTGGGAACTATAAATTATAGAAATGGTAGAGCTATATGTTGACAATCTAGTGATCAGTTCTTTATATAAATTATCAGAGGGAGGTAGGTGGGGAGACCTGCAAACTGAACTATAAAGATAATATCATTGGGCAACCAGGTATGAGTGGTGGGGAGGGGGGTTCCCTGGAATACCAAGGGAATATTAGCTGCAATTGCAGCATTGGCTTTGCTTGTGAAGCTAAGATTAAAATACCCCTTGTAAGAGTAGTAGTCAATAAAGCTGGCAGGCTGCATAAGTACCTTAGCTAGTTCAATAATTTGTTTATCATTGTAGGGGAAAAATTTGCTGTGTTCAACCTGAAGGCCAAATTGTATATTGCTCTGGGGGAGTATAAGGGGGCTGCAAAGCACTTCCTGGGATCATGTCAGGTGGATGGCAAGATATTGTAGAGGAACATATTAATCCAAGGAGTTGGGGGGATTGGATAATCTATTCTGAATGCATTTTCCCATTGGACATAAAATTCTAGGGGATTTACTGCTGCCTCAACCTGGAGCAGCAGGCGGTGGAGCTAAGGACATTAGGGTTGTAAAGTGTTGGTACTTCAATGTCGCATATTTCTACTTTAATTTGCAAACTTACTGAAAAGTGATGTCAAGTGGAAAGAAAAGTCAATTTTAATTACTCCACATATTGAGAAAAGATAAATTCTATATCCATAATTTATAAAGAGTTCTAAAGTAAAAAATGTTTACAAGGCTTGACATTATCCGTGGACAAAATTTATAAATCAAATTTATTGATGAACGATGTGAAGCTGGCAAATCATCCGTTCTATCACAAGTAAAGGTGCGCGGAGCACCGTGGTTCTCGGGAATATCAGTCATGGTGAGTCGGTGAGTAAAGCCAGTAATACAAGGATTCTTAAGTCATTCCTTGATTACAGGTACATGTATAGGCGATAAAAGACAGCAAATAATGTGTAAAAACTTATTTTTGTTGTATATCACTTGAGCTTTATACTCGATCGATCCAAATATTTCGAAGGGGTCAAGGATTTGGGTAGATTCAAAGGGGTTTGGGTAAAATGAATCACATGTAAGACCGAGAGTGATCGATGTGCATAGATTATTCCAATGTTTCATTTTCTAAGACAATAGTAGGAAGGTTGGAAGGTGGATCCCATGAGTGCAGGTTATCAGTCTTCATTGCATTCCATTTGGCATTTCATTTGGCGGCTAATTTTATGTATGATGTTTCAATTAGAACAAAATTAGCAATAAATATGAGCAAAAATCAGTGATGTTTAAAGCATCAACTATGCTATCCACTTGTTAAATGTAAATTGAACCTCTTAAAATTTATACTGATGTTCATGAGACAAAATTATTTGTATTTAAAATCAATTTAATTTATTATACATTTGCCAACTCGGTGTAAAAATTTCCATTGCCTTTGAGTTTTATTCTAGCTATGTTAACTGACGACAACCCACTCACTTCTAAAGATATCCAAGTTCTTGTCACTGGAGCACTGGAAGGTAGGAGTGCATTTTAATTCTCACGAAATTTAGCTCGTAATCATTCATACTCACCTTACTCCAAGTTCCGCGTAGGTGCTTGTATAATGACTCAAGAGAAGAAAACCTATTCCGGTATTATTTCACTTTAACTTTTTCTCATATTTAGGATGTAACGTTGAAAATGCTTCTTACGGAGGCTCCATTTGTGCTGAAAGAACTGCTCTTGTAAAGGCTGTAGTAAGTATTTTTTTATTTTTCATTTAAATTCTTTAGAGCGAGGGTGACAAGGCCTTTTTAGCTATTGCAATAGCGACGTAAGCAAGCCTGTGTATTTGTCATTTATTTTAGGATGATGCCTGCTTTGTTTCTCCATGCGGTATTTGCCGGTAAGCCCTTCATCTCTTTTCATTATGTCTCATATAAATAGCCAATTCATGAACGAGTTTAACCCTCAGCTCCATATTTATCTTGTTAACCCGGACGGTAACTATTCGGTCACTAACCTTCAGGAGCTACTTCCTAGGGCGTTTGGACCCAATAATTTGGCATTTAGAAATTCTTCCTAAATTTATCATAAGCATTCCCTCAACACGTATTGCTAAAGATGTAGTGCAATAATAACAATTGGGGTTTAATATCGGTGCATTTCACTTGTAACTGTTTTTTACATTTTAATGTACTAGCATAAATCAGCGTTTCCAATTTTTAAGTATAGATTTATGTTCTAAAAAGAGCAGTTGGGTTGCAGATGCAGTTTATTTTGATTTTAGATATAGTTAACCACTATTCAAAATATCTACTTGCAAAATCAGTGCTACTTTTAAATATAAATACTGTGTATAGGTATGAATATATGCAACCATTGATATCAAAGTATCTTATTTCAAAAGATTGTGCCTTGATAAGTTTTTATTATATCCTTAATTTTAACTTACCATTATTTTGTTCTAGAAGTACCAGAGTATTTGAAGTATGAAGTCAAAAGAAAGCTACTCATAGTTTTTATACTGTCATAAAGGGTGCAATTATAGTATTTTTTGAATGGAATTGTGCAGCGGTAATACTAGTAACAATCAAGTAATTTATGCGTTAATAATAATTAACTAAATTGAAGGTAGGATTTTTACACTAAATCTGACAATTTTGAATGAAATATTCCAAATTCATTTTAACCATATGCTTAGCTCCAAAGTTTGATTTCATTTTTATTTAAGAGTATACAACTGAAGGCTACATTTTTATAAACGGTGCTAAATTTATACATGAGCTTTTTTGGTAACAAATGGTCAAGTGCCTTTATGTATGGTTTATATAAATTCATAACATTTTTGCGAATTTTTAAAATTTATTTATTTGAGGTGGGTTGACCTTGGGATAAATATACCATACCAGATTTGGGGTAGGAAGTGAAAATATTGGGATGGAGGATAAAACCCATGTACTGAGTGTAAATCCTTCCTGTGCATGTTCTGATAGGCTGGGATTATATGACCTAATTTTACTGATTTGCTTGGCTGGACCAAGGCATGTACATAACTCCATATATATTACTATCCTCTTAGGATAGAAATATTAAATTTCTGCCATGTCCAGATTATTTTAAAGTTAAAGCTTTATCTATTTCAAGGCAGGAAAATTTAAAGGTTTATTTGTAAGTTACAATACTTACAAAGTTATTGCTTTTAACAAAAGTCTCCAATTAGTAAATAA